>JBBJLS010065971.1:0-12707 GCA_037577275.1 Bryconaethiops microstoma
ATTCTCCTCCATTCACACTAATCTAGGACGTTCTCTTCCATTCACACTAATCTAGGACATTCTCCTCCATTCACACTAATCTAGGACGTTCTCTTCCATTCACACTAATCTAGGACATTCTCCTCCATTCACACTAATCTAGGACGTTCTCTTCCATTCACACTAATCTAGGACATTCTCCTCCATTCACACTAATCTAGGACGTTCTCTTCCATTCACACTAATCTAGGACATTCTCCTCCATTCACACTGATCTAGAACTGGTATTTGTCCCCCAGGTCTGTCTGTGAAGCTGATGGTGTATGTCGCGGGTGGTGCGGGGGTGTTGTTGGTTCTGGTGGGGATTGTGAGCTGCCTGGTTTGTAGAAAGGTAAACCTGTGCATGTGAACGTGCCCCAAATTCACCACATTTATGGAATCGTTTCCTGCAGATCATCTGCGTCAGCTTCCATCAAAACCTCAATCATTAAAGGGCCCATATCTTAAAATTATCCTTTTCATTGACTTTGTTCTAGAGAGCTTTTTTTTTTTTAATTAAAAACATTCTCTTAGAACATTCTCCTCTATTCATACTGCTCTGGAACGTTCCCCATCCATTCACAATGATCTAGAATGTTCTTGTGTTTTTATTTAGTGTGTTTATATACTAAAAACAGTGGAGATTCATTTGTACATGTCAGTTTTTCAGCATTTATGTTCTTGAATGAAACATTCCTTCTCTGTTCATCTTCTGTTCCTCCTCTGTTCCTCTAACAGCGCAAGAGGAAGTTGCGCCATCCAGTGTATATCCGAACACAGACTGTGGCTCGCCCCTCCCATCTACCCTCACAGACAGACCAGGCAGGAGACCCGGTCGCCATGTGTGATGTGGCTGATGACGATGGGATGTACCTGAATGTTCCAGATTCCAGTCCTGATCACCCCCAGCAGACACCAGCCAATCACTAGACTTTCCTATTCTATTCAAATCAGAAGTGCAAATTTGTGACCTCTCAACGATTCAGTTGATTTGAATCAATTCGATCTCTAGAAAATGATTCAATGCGTGAGATTCTAAATTACATCATGACTGGATTCAATTTAATTTGGTTCATTAGGAAATTATCCAGAGCATTTTAAAGTCTTAAATTCAATTAAAACTTATTTGACTGTTTGGGAAACAATTCGCAGAATCATTAAACGATTTGAATCGATTTGATTCTTTAGGAATTGATTCAGTGTATGAGATCTGATAGTTAAATTAAGTGGCACCTTATATTAGAGCTGGGCGGTATGAGCAAAAATTTTATCACAATATTTTTCAAAATTATACCGGTTTCACAGTATAGGACGGTATAAGAACGGATCTTTCAAGAATGGTCGTAGCGCCGCAAAACAACTCCTTTCATGGAAGTTCCCTGTTTTTTGGGAATTACAAGACTTCAGATGTCATCCCGAGCCTTTTCTGGAGTTCCTGTGTCCCGTAGAAGTGAAGTTATAAAAATATAAAAATACCACTAGTGGTGATTTAAAAATGATATCGCACACAAAAACAAAATAAAAGTCATGTGAACCTTGGGGTGGTGGGTGTGGGGGGACAGGGTGGAGGTCTTTTAGTTCCTGTGCAGAAGGAGGGAGAGAGACACAGAGGAGTAGCGCAGTTCGCACGAGCTGGTTTAGCACTGTTTTTACTCCTAAAATCAAATAGAACTCAGCGAAAATTAGTGTAAAACCCAGAATGAGCATCGACCTGGGGTTGGAGCTCTTTTTCCGCACTGGAAGATGAAGAAAACACCGATGACAGAGAGGCGGGTAGCGCAGCAGCTGAACCAGGGAGTGTTATAATGTTTACACTCTGTGTTTTTAACTTTCTTTGTATGGTTTGCTGTGCTCTATTTTGGAATGAAGTCCATGTGAAGTACTCTGAGCTGCACTCTGATCCATGGTATCTGCTGTAAAAATAGTTATTATTATTACTTGGCTAAAATATTTTTTTTGCTAATGTATCCACCCTGTAGAGCTAAATGCTATATATATCCGTGCCGTGACATGAAGAGCTAACCGCTAAAGGCTAAACACATACATGCTTCTTTGTAATGCTGACAAAACGTACTTAGATTATTTAGCCCTTAGTTTGGACTATCTTTGTCCTGTTTGATATAGTTGATGTACAGAATCATACACATATCAGAATCAGAAGACTTCGAACTAAACGGTGGTATATTAGTATTACTGTATATGAAAGTGTTTTTGAGAAATTACAAGCACAAAAAGCTAAAATAAGGAATTGCACAAAAACACAATCCCTAAAAGTAATATTTACACCCCATAATCCACACGCTGTTTATCTGACATAAAGCCTCAGGGCTCATTCAAGTGAACTGTTCCCATCCCCTAGCAGTGAAAAAGGTCCCCCTTAAGCAGTTTCCAGCTCCGCCACTTTCTGAATGTTTTTTAGGCTACTTAAACCGGTATAAGAAAAAATCATATCACAACAATAATAAAAAACGTTTTTTGGCATGAATCGGTATATTGCCCAGCACTAGTTCACGTGTAAACACACCACAGCACTGTGTGAACAGTGTGAAATTCTTTCTCTACCTTTAACCCATTCACCAAGTGAAGCAGTGGGTTGCCACCAACAGGGGGCGCCCGGGGAGCAGTGTTTGGGGACGGTACCTTGCTCAAGGGTACCTCAGTGGTGCCACTAGCAGTCCTGGCATTCAAACCCACAGCCTTCTGAGTGCAGGGGCAACTCCTTAACCCGTAGGCCACCAGCTGCCCCATACACTGGACTGCATTCGACTGGATTCAGTTTTTAGGAAATGATTCAGTGCAGCATGAAATCTCTCTTAATCTTTCACCTCAACTTTATGATGTTAGATGTTTTTTTGCAATTATTTGTGAACTCACTTTTATTTTTGCATTTCACTTTTATTTTTAGAAAAACCAGTGCGTTTGGGGGAACCATGCATCATAAAAACAATAAACACAAACTCTTTTCTTATTAAAGATTTATTTAGTCTTTTTTCATCTTTCGAATTCTGGGCTCATCTATGTTCTGATCATAGTTGCAGAATATTCATGAAATCTATCAAAATACATACAGTCTAATTTGTTCATACTTAAAGTGAAGGTGTTTATTTTGTATTTATTTTTGTATAAGAAAATGCCACAAAATAAACTTAGACGCAAAAATACTTAGATTTTAGGTAAAAATCCACAGCTGAAACATTTCCACTTAAAATATCCGAACTCATAAATAACAGCATAGATGAAAAAGAGGATCGAACAATGTCCCATAAGAAGCAACTCGAAAAATAATGATCCTCACCATAAAGTCATAATAGAGATAATAATTAATCCAGGTTTGTTTGTGAGGTCAAAAGAAAGGCCCTAAAAATAGCTGAATGGTGGTGCAGCAAGAAAACTTTTACTGTCAGTTTTATATGCAAATTATTCTTATTTCTGGATTTATCAGTTATTTTATCATTTTTTGTCATTGTCCATGTTATAAAGCTGAATATTAGACCCCATTCACACTTGGTCACTTTATATATATTGAGTATCAGGATTAAATCTGGATTGTTCTGATCCACATTAAACATGAAAAATATTGAAACACTTTAATGGAAAGTAGTCAGGTGACGCAACCGTGTGATGCTACATTGTAAAGGGTTAATCTTCATCTTAACGTTGTCATTTTTCACAGTCAGACAACAATACACATTGTTTTAACACATGCGGTTCATGACTTCAGCAACAATTATTCTAAACAAACTCTTCTGTTCTAAAGAAAATCTGGTCTTTTCTTTAGAACAGAGCAGAAGAAACAGAAGCAGCACAGTGATTGGCTGATTTGCATATTCACCACATAATAATGGGGTTTCAGTCTGAGTGGCTGAAGACTACAGAGTGTAAACAAATATGGACAAAATCTGATCCAGATTCAGGTCACGTGACGCAAACAGGTGAAAGGGGTCTCTTCTTCACCAAAGTGAATTTATCGGTTTCATTACTGGACCTGATTTCTCTTTGGTTTCATTATCTCGTAAATACTGGCCCTGAATACTGAACACTGGAACTAAAACACTGGTCTGGAATTAGGACTTCATCATAAAACCTCCACAAAACAACACAGAGACTGCGGTAAAGACCGTGATGTTAATGTGCTTCAAGTTGTTCCCATTCGCCGTAACCTCCAGCATAATGACGAGCTCTAGAGGAGAGAGAGAGAGAGATTTTAATTATAAATTATATAGATAGTCATGTGTGTGTACATATACATATATTACTAGTGTTTTTACTAGTGTTAAACAACTGGTAATTACAATTAATACGATTAATAAAATCATCTGAATTTAGTTCTGAGAGCGACTATAATACACAAACACACAGGAAAACATCGCATACCTGCTGTAGCCCAGACTCCAAACTGTCTCCAGCGCAGTGAGGCTGCGGCGCCCCCTCTGGCAGTACAGTATAAAGTCCAGGTCATTTATCTCCGGCATGGAGACGCCATACAGCTCTCGGAACTGATCCGGGGTCAGTGTGAAGGCCTGCTCCACCTCCGACACTGCACACACACACACTTCAACTCCTACACTGCTATACTTCACATGTGTGAGTATGCATACTGCATTCTCTTATTTCAATATTTATATTTACTAGTGATTTATAGTGATTTATAGTGTATTTATGTGCACATCATCAGTCACAGGTTTATCTATCATTTTACTAGGCTCCGCCTACCAATTATACAATTATGTGAGTGTATATACACTGTAAAATTATGTACATATATATATATATATATATATATACCAGTAGAAGAAATTACCAAAACAAAAATGTATATATATATATGTGTGTGTGTGTGTGTGTGTGTGTGTGTGTCTGTGTGTGTTGGTTTGTATCTCACATGGAATGTTGGTGGCTCCTAGAATGTATCCTTCTTCAAACTCATCTGGTTCACGAACATCAAACAGCTGCAATTTTCCAGATGCCAATATCTGCTTCAGCTGCTCATAGGACACCACAGCATCTGATACACACACACACACACACACACACAAGCATACACATGAGTGCACAGTAATGAACAGATAAGAGTAACCTGAGCTGATTTACTTATATCGCATACACCCACATACACACAAAATACAACTACATTCACACACGCAAGCACACACACTTGAGCACACAGTAATGAACAGATATGAGGAATACGAGCTGATTCATATGTATCACACACACACACACTGTTGTGTAACACTATTCAGCACAGGATGCTGAGAGCGTGAAAGACGTGACAGCTTTCACAAAACTGATGGTTTTACTGTATTTGTGAGGACGTGACTGGTGTGGTACAGCAGCTGAGAAATACTGTACCAAACCCAATACACTAAACCTGACCTTGACAGACCTCTGAACCATAAACCTGACCTCAACAGATTTCAGAACCTAAACCTGACCTCAACAGACCTCAGAACTCTAAACCCGACCACAGAACCCCACACCTGACCTCAGAACCCTAAATCTGACCTCAACAGACCTCAGAACCCTAAACCTGACCTCAGATCCCTAAACCTGATTATAAACTGACCTCAGACCCCTAGATCTGACCCTCATCTGACAACTTATTTTTACCTATTTTTTTTAGATTTATCTATCATTTTATTGATTGGATTGGTATTTATTATGCAGCCTCTCTGGCATTTATTCAGTGGTTTGACGAAAACAAGACAGACAGAATCAATAAAGGCCAACATTTTACCATTTCTCTTATAATTATTGGGACGCACAAACTTTTGCTTGAGACTGTGTGTATTTCACTCTTTGCGGCGACCTAAAAGATGAGATAACATGAACATATTTTCATTTCAGCCATTGAGGTACTTTTCAGTTCCACATCTAATATAATGTAATCTAATATAATGCAATCAAATTAATATCATATAATTATATTTTAATTATAGGTGTTATTAATATTGTTAACACAGTTATTACTATTAATAATAAGGAATAGTTCATTAATATATTATTACAGTTTATATATCAGAGTCCTGGCTTTATTAGACACTAACTTTGCTCATTCTACTGAAATGACCACTGATTACTGAATGAACTGGTAGTGACTCACTGGTGCCCCCTGCTGTTTCCTGAGTGAATGAATCAGAGCGACTCATTACGTGCCAGCTCTCATGTGTAGGTTGGGGAGGAGTTCTGGCGCTTAAAAAACGAGTGAATTCGCTTTTTTAAAGAACAACACGCACAGGAGGAGGTCGTTTCGAGCGTGTGGAGAAAGACAGACTCAAAAAAGATAACTTTAAAAGCGTTAGTGAAGCAAAGTGGGCGATTCCGTACCTGCACCGATGGGCTGTTTGTATAGACTCCCGGCGTTTTGTGGACACGAGCCGTCGAGCTGATCCGGACACACTTCGGTACAGTGGACCAGCCCGACCACAAGCAGCACACACACCACAGTCTGGACCAGTATCTTCATCTCCTCCCAAACTGCTGCTGTAGCTTCACAACTCCTCTCCTGCTGGACAGTCTCCAGAAAACTCCAAAACAGTGCTTCTTCTGCCTTTTTCTGTCTCTCTCTGACTCTTTCTGGCTCTTCTTGTCTCTCTCTGCCTCTTTCTGTATCTCTTTGTATGAGTTTCTGTATTTATCATCCGCTTTCCGATCCTGATTGATCTCCTAATAATGAACCTTTAAGTGACCGCACGGATATTAGACCACACTAGGGGGCGGGGCCACGAGGAGGCGTGATCTCATTGGCCGAGAGGCCGGAGCTCCTTTATTTCAACCATAAGGCTATTAAAACAGAACAGCTGTTTATTGTTTATTCATGATGCATACATCAAGTCAAGTAAAAACTGTCCATAAAAGGAGATCAGTGTACTTTAGGCAGCTGGTGGTCTAATGGAGTTGCCCCTGCAATTAGATGGTCATCAGTTCAAATCCCAGGACTGCTAGTAGCACCACTGAGGTTCCCTTGAGCAAGGTGCCATCTCCACACAGCTCCCCGGGTGCTGTGTTCCTGGCAGCCCACTGCTTCACTTGGTGAATGGGTTAAATGCAGAGAACAGTTTTGTTCTGTTCATACTATGTGGTGTGTTCATATATGACAAATGGACACTTTACACACTTATAATAGTCCTGAGTTGAAAAAAGTGTAATGGTGAAACTTTCTGAAGGGATCTCCAGGTATAATATATAATGTAATGTAAGTGTAAAGTCCATGAACAGCGCAAAATTGCTTTTAACCCATTTACCAAGTGAAGCAGCGGGCAGTCAGGAACAGCGCCCAGGGAGCAGTGTGTGAGGACAGTAACTTGCTCAAGGGAACCTCAGTGGTGCTACTAGCAGTCCTGGGATTCGCACCCACAGCCTTCCAATTACAGGGACAGGTCCCTAACTACCAGACCACTAGCTGTTATAAATAAACAGTAGATGTGACTTCAAATGTACAGAAATATGTCTCGATAGCGGATGTTTATTCATGCTTAGAAATTACAGTCAGGCCAAGTAATAATAATAATAATATTAACAATAATAATAATAATAATAATATGCATAACCATAGTAATGATAATCCACATATTATGTAATATAACAAGGTGTGATGTGATAATATACAATAATAGAGGTGTTATAATCTTTGCACAGGCCACATTTTAAAATTAATTTTATTCCCATTGCGTTAAATTCAATAAACAAACAGTGATTAGGCATCTGAATGCACAGAAGAGTGAGGATGTTCACTCACACTTAGAAAATCAACCAAAGAAAATTGCTCGGGGCGCAGCTTTACATAACACTGCTCGTTTACATTGCAAATTTAGCTCTTTTATTGGGAACAAATGTCCCCATGAAGATAACATGAACATATCTATCATTTTGGAGACATTTAGATACTGGTGCACATCTAATAGAATAGAATGGAATAGATGATGAAATAGCATGAACTTGTTTGTCATTACAGAGACATTTGAACACCTTTTGGTGCAAATATAATGTAATATAATATAATATAATATAATATAATATAATATAATATTACAGTGTGGGATAGAATAGAACATAACAGAATAGAATTCGGTCTTAAACGTCCTCATTCATCCACAAGATGGCAGTGCTGAGCCCCGTTCAGAAGCCACTCGTTGGAACGAACCACTGTAGATCCACGGGGGGAGCAGAGGAGCACTTGTACATAACTAATTACAAACCTTACAAACCTTAACGGAGTGTTCAGAATTCACTGCTTGTGATTCTGTTTCTTTATTTTGCTTTAATTAAAATTACATTTGTAATTTGTTTCTCACAGTAATGAAATCCTCCCAAAAGAGTAGAATCTCATTTTTAAAAACCTTTTTTAATTCTGATGACTCAGATAAAGTGATCCAGGCCCACAGGAAAGGTATTTAAGAAGGAGGTTGCAGAGTATGTGCAACAGTAGAAGTGTGTGTGTGTGTGTGTTTTTTTAATTGTAGTTGTAGTTTGAAGTGTGTGTGACTGCCATGGCCACTAAGCCCGGAGGACTTGGGGAGGTGAAGAACGCCAACCCTGAAATCCAGAAGATCTGTGATCAGGTGAAGACAAGTCTTTACTCTCTGTCCACTGGGATATGCAGCTCTGCATGTACGTCTGTGTGCAAAAGTTAGGACACCCATGCTCTGATTCCTGTTGACTAACTTTAAGAGTAAAAAAAAATTAAATATAAATTATTAAGGGTGCCATAACTTTCACACAGGCCACATTTTATGTTTCATTATGTTAAACTTGGTATAAAACAACTCTAATTGTGTGTTAAAATGTGCATAAATGTGTAGAGGGAGTATAACTTATCTTAGGGGCCCAACTGTCACACCCGACCGTATGTGTGTGTATTTAGTGCTTTGTGGGGACCCACGGTGGTCCCCATTTTGTTAAGATAATGTATGTCATTCTGGGGACATTTGTCCTTTTACAAATGATGTTACACACTTGGACTATGGAAACCACATACATACACTAGTGCTGTGAGAGTCTCTCTTTTCTGTATTTTATAGTTTACATTAAATAACTTATTATTGAAAAAGCATAGCGTTGAAGAATTATGAATTTCTGGCTGGAATTTACAGTCAGTCTATGAGATCTTGAATATCTCTAATATTTGTTCACTGTTGAAAGGGAGGAAACTGGATGGATTTGCTGGTTTATGGATATCTGTAGTAGTTCTTATCCAAAGCTGGAATCCATGTTTCAGCAGTCCCCTGTTCTACTGGCAGTGCGTGCCAGTAGAACAGCTCAAGTCAAGCCAAGCAATTGCAAGCACTATTTAAATGTGCCCTGGCCCCTTAATTTTAATGTAGGTTAAATACATTCCAGCCATGGGATTCCAGCTGCTATTAAAGTGTGACACTGAATTCCGATGAAGGTGAAATGTGATAGAGCCACAGGATTACATTTAAGAATTAATGAGCCACAGAACTATTAAAAACTATTAAAATAAAAACTATCACTATTAAATTATCACTCAGGATTCCGAACACAGTCACATGAGCAGTAGCCATGACATTCCAATTAAGGGTAAATGCACCCTAGCCATGAAATTTTGATTGAAGTTAAATGAACACTAGCCATAAAATTCTGATTGAGGGTAGAGATAGTATAAAATTCCTAGTACCCACGTTACAGGAAAACGTGGAGTAGAAGTGAATGAAGAAGCTGTGTGAAGCACAGTTCACTGCCGAGCTGAAAGAGGCTGCTTCTGAGTGGGAATGTCGCTATTCTGGACAGCCGAGACTGTAGGGAAGACGGTGGAGGGTGGGGAGCTCAAGGCCGGGTGCTCATCTCACGCCCACGTCTCTGAGTCAGTGTGTTTGGGTGTGTTTGATTTAGTGTCTGGGTTAATGTATTGTGAGGAGCTTATTGAGAAAGATGTTGCTGAACCTGTTTTTTTCTGACTGTAACAGGTGAAGGCGCAGGCGGAGCAAAAAGCTGGGAAGAAGTTTGGAATCTTTTATGCTAAATCTTTCACCTCACAGGTCGTTGCAGGAACCATCTATTTCATCAAGGTGTGGCTTCACCTCCTACTGTGTGTGTGTGTGTTTGTGTGTGTGTGTGTGTGTGTGTGTGTGTGTCCAACAAGTTTTCAAATCACTCCCTCTCTCTCTCTCTTTGTTCTTTGTTACTTTCTCTGTCTCTCTCTCTCAGGTTCATGTTGGGGGGGAGGAGTTCGTTCATCTGAAGGTGTTTAAGTCTCTTCCTCTTGGTGGTCACACTCTTCTGCTGGCGGGTGTTCAGACTGGAAAACGCGAGGACGAGACTCTCACTTACTTCTAACACACATACACAGTGATCTCATCCTGCACCATCAGCTCCTCCCACTTTTATGAGAAGCATTTGGTTTGAAACATCGTTTTCTTTTTAATGCTCTCATCAAAACAATTTTTTTGTTTTGCTGGAGAATAAAAAGCCTTAGACTCTGCCGCTTTTGGTCTTCTTTTGATTGGAGAAATGTATTAGCTGGCTAAATTGTACAATAATCATATCTTCGATAAAATCCTTTAAAAGTGTTAAAAAGTACATAATTACCAATCCACAAACAAGCAGTAATTGATACTCATAATTCGAATAATGGCATTCATAACCAATTAGTACATCATTCATAAGCCATTATTACATCATTTATAAGCCATTAATACATCATTCGTAAGCTATTAATACATCATTCATGAGTTGTAACAGAGGCAAGTCACTGGTTCACATCCCCAGTTCTTTTAATTATACTTAATCAGATGGGAACAGAAAAAACTAATTGCTGCAGTTTTGCAAGTGGACTTTATACCCGTTCTTGCTGTGTACAAGACCCGAGCCGCTCAACAGTCTGTGGTTGCCGTTGTCTGACTCACCTCTTCATGATGTACCAGACATTTTCAATAGGTATCTGATCTGTACTGCAGCTAGACCAGGCAAGCACATGCACTCTACGTCTATGGCATCATCCTGCTGAAATATACATGGAGCTGCTGGGAAAGGACATCATTGTGATGGGAGCGCATGTCTCTCTAAAATTCCAATGTAAGCCTCTCCATCAATGGTGCCTTCCCATATATACAAGTCCCCCATGCCATGGGCACTGATGCATCCCCATACCATCAAATATGCAGGTTTTTGGACCTTTCATTGTTAACAGCCTCAATAGTCTTTGGCATGTAGAATCCAATGTATATTTTCCCAAAATCTGTCTGACTCATCTGATCACATAACACATTTCCATTGTCTTTCAATCCATCTCAAATGAGCTGGGGCCCAGAGAACTCGCCACGCTTTCTGCAATGTGTGGCTTCCTCTTTGCGTAACAGTTTCAGGGAGCATTTCTTAATGCAGAGGTTAATTATGCAACAATGTTTTCTCAAAGTGCTCCCGAGCTCATTTGGCTACATCCATCACAGCATGACGGTTTCTGCAATACCACCTAAGGACTCTAGGGTCAAACACATTTAACAGCGGTTTCCACCCTTGATCTTTATGCACAGATATTTCTCCTGACTCCCTGAATCTTTTCACATTGTATTTAACTGTCGATGGTGGCAGATCTTAATTCTGTGCTCTAAATCTTGTACTGAGAAACATTGTTTTCAAATTGACAGATAGTTCTCTCACAAAGTTCAGCCCAAAGTGATGATCTTTGCATGCAAAGCCTGAGCCTTTGGTGGGTGCTTCTTTCATGCCCAGTCTTGATACCTACATCTGTTAACCTGCTAATTGAGGCACCTTCCACACAGCAACTGTTCAAACACTCATTGCTTAGGGATGTACAGGAGTTGTCTCTTTGTCCTCACTCCCCCAGACCACTGGAGTAAAAGTAATGAGTGTAAAAAATGTGAGAACCTGTAACTGCTGGAATCACAGACACACACACACACACTCACATGCACACACACACACACACACACACACACAAACAGCAATCTGGTTTGAGTTACCAATCCTAAGAACACTGTGAACAAACAGGCGGAGACCCTTAGCAACATAGTGTTGCGCAAAAGCCTTGAGCCCCTAATTTCTTTCTAATTTGCTTTGAATCACCCTGTTGATGCAAAAATACGTTTTTCTTATCTTTGGCATACTGAGTATATTATGTAAATGAAAGAAATGGGAACAAATGTTTTACTGCGACAAGTGGCAAAGTGCCTAAAGAGCCTAGACAAAGGTGTTCCAACCACTCAGCACTGTAATAAAATATTATAATACAGTATAGCATAGTATAGTAAAGTAGGGTATTATATCACAATGCAGTATAATATAATGTAGTCGAATATTGTATTGTATACTATAATACAGTATAGTATATTATAATACAGCATAGTATATCATAGTACTGTCACGTCAAGTCAAGGCATGGTTAGGTAGGAGGCACAGATGCAGACTTCCTTCATTGTAGATGTTTTATTTTAAATTCAAAACACAAATGCAAAGGCCTCAATGACTAAAAACAGAAAGCAGGACTTTATATAGAACGAGACAGGGCAAGGGTGTGAGGGTGAACGGACAACTGAGAACTAAAAACAGGGACCCTGTTTCAAATTATTATGATTCAGAGCACAGATGGGTCTGTGCAGATAAAGGCAAATTGAGGAAGATTTCTGCCAGATACATGCATCGGATCAAGAGAGCAGCTGCTAAAATGCCATTATGTAGCAGCAAACAGATATTTGAAGCTGCTGGTGCCT
>JBBJLS010065982.1:0-12706 GCA_037577275.1 Bryconaethiops microstoma
CCCTCATAAAGCAGAATGAGGTGCTTGTGTAGGAATTTAACAGACACTGGACTGGAACGGTTTCACACTCAGAGAGAAAAATAATCTGCAGTGGGATCTTTTTTTTTTTTTTTTCTTTTTTTTTTTCCGGAGATGTATAGTATAACCTGCGCGCCGCCCTTCGTGTATCAGTCATTTTAAAGTTGTGGCTGTTCAGTGTATTTGGACAGTATATTTGAAAGCACTCAATATATGTGGACTCAGCAACAGAGCATTTAAGTGAGAATTACATGGTTCACATCACTCCCTGAATGTGTGTTTACTATGTTGCTCATAGCGAGATTTAACTTTATTCCATTACTCCTCATCTCCCAGTTGCTGCCTGACATTGACTGATGAAGTTATTAGCTCCTCGATCCAGAGGATAAGGTTGGGGTCATTTATCATTCTCAAGGGCCAAGGCTTATATGCACCATTTATTCGTCACAGCTGGATCAAAGCGTCCGAGATGGATTCGACAGTCCGTGATCAACGTATTACAGCCTTAGAGTCTTACAGAACGGGGAGGCTGGTATCGAGCGTGGCTGGAAAGCGGCGTAGCCTAATTTGATGAGAGTGCCACATCCCCAACGGGTGCGAGGATCAGGAAAGATGACAGGCATCGTACTCGTCGCCTGACAGTGTGTCACTTGTACTGTCATTCTGTCACTTGGTAATAAATGACAAAAGGGCTACGCTGAGCTCTCTTTTTTCAGTCCTTTCTGAACTGACAATTTAATTGTCAAACGGCGCAACCGGTAATCGAACCCCCGGCTCTATGACTCATCGGCTCACTGATCCGCCAGTGTTATCTCATTTCCGAGCCCAGCGCTGGCAGTTCAGCTATAAACGTATTGACGGACCAATCTAAAATGAGCACATGCATCCTCGCTTCTCGCAGGTAAACCTGAAAGGTGCGTTGCTAAGAAACGGAGTAAAATTGAGAAAGTCGCATTAACATAAGGAACCCGTCTTGTGTGAACAGCGAACAGCTTTGCTCGATTCTTTAGTATCAAACCCTTGCAGGACAGTGTTCCCTTTTAAACTAACCCCATGTCTCCCATTCTTCCCTGCCTTTCTTGTTCGACAGCGCTCGGAATTTATTAATTGGCTGGTAAGCAACAATCTACGTGCCAGTTTTGGGGTGTGTGTGTGTGTGTGTGTGTCTGTCTTTTTCCTTTTTTGCAGTGATCTACTCCCACTCACCTTTGGCTCGAAATAACCTGAAATAAATCTAAGCTCATTAAGTGTGAACAGGGACAGAGAGAAGATAATTGGTGGAGATCAAAGAAGTGACTCTGCGCGTGTTGTTGTGTGTGCCGCCGTATATCTTCTGTAAAATTCGACAGCGGTGAAGAAGACAGTAGTTCATTCATACTTAGACCTGGAAAAAGTGAGGCACTGAATTTACTTGATTTTTAAATGCGTGAATCATTTATGAATAATACATATTACACGTCTTCTCTCATTAACACAGTCATGGGCAGAAGTGAAAGACACAAACTGCCGATGCGATACAAAGTCTCTTAGTGAGGTGCCGGACCACCAAGTGATCAATGTGCATTGGGGGTAGATTGTCCAGAACAGTACTGAAGGGATGGAACAAAAAATGATAAGAGCACTGTCTAGAACAAAACCTCTCGTCATTGTTGAGATCTGGTGACTCTACAGGCCATAGCATTTACTGATCCAAACGTTCTCCTTGATTTAAACATGTGCATCAGTTTAACACGAATAATACATCTTACATCAACACAGTTATGGTCAGAAGTAAAGACAAAACTGTGTTGATGTGATACTGGTGGATAAGTTGAGGGGAAAACCATGAAGTGCCTTAATGGTGGCGCATCAGGATGCATTAGCGTTTACACTAGAAAAGAGATGTGGTCACGTGTCCTGGACCACCTCAGCGAATGGTTTGAGTAGTCAGATCACAGATCACAATTCTGATGGTTGCTTACACTTGTACTTCGCTCCATCCACTTGTGATCTGTTTTCAAACAAGTGTGGGTGGTAGTGGCTTAGTGCCTAGGATACTTGCCTCTGGACCAACGTCATGGGTTCGAATCCGACCTTCAGCACCACTACTGGGTTCCTGAGTAAGACCCTTAATCCCAAATTGCTCCAGGGAGACTGTGAGACTGCCCCCTATAGGTAGGGGATGGAAGTCGCTTTGGATAAAAGCGTCTGCTAAATGCTGTAAATGTAAAAAATGTAAACAGGGAATAATGGTACAAAATTTTTTTACTCATCAAACCATTCACTGTCCCCTCAAGCCCTAAGGAGGGAGGGGTATCTTCACTACCGTCAGGACATAAATGCCTCCTCATGCGATAAAGGCCATCAGTCAGAATAACTATTGATTTTACAGTGACGCCTTCCCTCCAATTGGACAAATGGATCCAACCCAGGCCTCAGAAACGAGAATGACGGGTGATTTAGATAAAATGTGAGTGGAAAAACTTATTCGGGTATGACGGTTTGTGTAAAATTTCCAAATCAAAGGCTACATGAAGCTGTTGGCCCATGGGAAGGAAGTTACCGCGGCTGAAAATTCCCCCTAAATGCTCCAATTAAACATGTGCTGGAAAACACAATAAAAAACAATCATAGTCTGTAGCGAGGCAGAACTGATTATACTTTAGGTTTAGGAGATATTCAAGATTCAAAAATTCAAAGATTCAAAGGCGTGTTTCCAGAAGGGACATGCTCTCACTAGCACCAGATTTCTCTGCAGTCCTGCACCAGTAGTTCAACTACAGCCGGTGGCCTAGTGGTTAGGGCTTTGCTCGGAAGGTCATGGGTCTGGCACCACTGAGGTTCCCTTGAGTAAGGTACCGTCCCCACACTCCCCGGCGCCACTCATTGGTGGCAGCCCCCTGCTTCCCTTGGTGAATGGGTTAAATGTGTTAAATGCACAGAGAGAATTTCACACTGTTCACACTGTGTTCTGTGGTGTGTTCACCCGTGACTATAAGGGGCCACTTTACTTTAAAGTTATCTTCGGATGTGTATTCTAATTCTGAGATCAGATCAGGTCTGACCCCATGAAACTAAATGCCTCCCACAACATAAACCCACCATACTTCCTCTCCGCAGGGATCGTGTGTTCAGTCCTATTATACTGGTGTGTGCTGCACATGCACTCTCCCAATTGTGGAGCTCATGGTGATGGATGGCTCCTCTGAACATGCCACTGTTTTCCACACCTCTGAAGACCAGTGGCTGTGGTTTCTACACCACTGATCCCTTAAATGAGCATCCGTCTCTGTGTGTTTAGGGTTACGCACTGCAGCCGTGCAGCCCTGACCTGTTTGGCTCTGCATGGACTGTCCTTGCGTGGGTTTGATTTTGACATTGATGGGAACACGAAAGCAGTAATTTCACTGCAGCCATAGTGCAATCACTGATATCTCTTATACATGAACATCAAAGACGGGCACCTACAAGTTGGTACAGTTGTCCACATAACCAATGATGAAGAATCGTAATTGCAGAACACAAAAAAAATCTTTATTTAATTTGTAACCTGCCTGCAACCTTGAAGTTTTCGTTTTAAAACAGGTAGTGTTACCTTTTCAAACCGATGATCTAGAAATGTGTATTTCCATCTAAACATAAATACTGTTAACTATTTTCGCATCATAAATAAAGGATGGAGTGCAACACTGATCTTTCACTGGATCAACACCAAACACGATGTGTTCCGTATTTTCGAGTTAGAATAAACTGTTGGAATAAAGTCGTCCCCTTTCTCTCCTACATCCACACAAACTACTGCTCTGATCTTTGGAGCTCCAGATCCAGCTTCAGCCAATCAAACGATAGAAAGAAACGGTTTAAAATTATTTCTTGAGACAATTCAGTAGTCACTGCAAATTGTCCCCACCCAATTCTACACCCTTACTAACATGCACTGGCCACCTGAGTCACCTACTTAATTAATCAGGTAATTGTTTAATTGGACTGTGCATTATCTTGCAGTTTATCCATGTTTTTTTCCCTTTAATTTGTCTATTTTATTCATAGTCATGTAAATTCAGTGCATTACATTTTTCGACGTGGTGGGTTTGTGCGAGTGCATGTTTGACAGTCCTCTGGAACATTTAGGTTTCTTTCCTCGCTGCAGATTGAGGAGAAGGTGTCGCTTGAAAATCTCATGAAGCTGAAAAGGGCCTTTGAGGTAAGCAGTCAAAATATAATCACATTGCACTTAACGTTTTAGAATCATAAAAGACCCGTCTCCCGTGAACGTCTCTCCCGGGCAGGATTTTGAGAAGGCTGGCACCAGATCTCTCGGCCTGCCTCAGTTCAGGCTCATCATTAAGAAGTGCTTGGGTTTGAGAGACATCGTAAGTCATAATGCAATCAGTCCCTCACTTCAAAAGAGCATTCATGGGTTTTTTTTCCCCACCCTAATAGTCTGAATACGTTTAAATAGTGTGTTTTTTATGCAAATTAGACTTTCAATAAGATGATGACCCTGTCTGTTGTGTCTCTCTCATGGTTTTCCCCTCTTGCATCTCTCAGAATGATGCTCAAATTCGGGAGCTCTTCATGAAGATCGATTACTCTGGACAAGGCAGCATTGAATGGGTACAAATAACAGATTATATATGAGTCAAAGATGTCGCTGCTCTCAATCAGGAAATGGCCGATTCTGTCTAATGCACTATTGTCTGTTCCACACTCACCCTCAAGCACTCGGGCAGCTGAATAGACACGAGAGCCGAAAGGCTTCTGATTTGGAATTCTCCAGTCGGACACACAGTCCTCACAGCCGGCAGAGAAATAAAATAAAGCAGGATTTTTGATACAGGAACATCTAGTACAACTGGAAAATGCAAAACCCTTAAAGCAGAGGTCTCAGACTACCGGCTCAGACAGCTTTGTACAGCCTGACACATATTTATCCCAAAATCTGCCCTGCAAACCTTTTCTTTTCTTTTTTTTCTGTAGATAAATGTTAACATCTGAAGGGTAGATTTGTTGCAGCTGGTTATCGAACATAAGCAAAATGAAACTGGGCTTACAGAGAAAGAGTACAGTGTTGTACACTGGCTATTTAGTTATTAATAATATTTTATTAATTCTAATGTGAACGCAGTTCTGGTGTAGCTGTAGATACAGAATTCGTAAATTACTGTTTTTAACAAACTGTGGAACCTTCGCTCACATTTAGCAGGAGCATCAATAATGTTTTTATAAGTCTCATATAATTCTGCTGTTAAATTTACTTGATTAAAAGTGAAAAAATATGTACATTACATTTATACTACTACTACTACTTCTCATAATAATATTTATTATTATTATTATTATTATTATTACATTTTAATATAAAATGTATTTAGACATAGTAGTAGTTTTGTGGAGAAGAGCATTTTTTCAGTATAAGATGCATCTAAATGAGTATTTGTTACATTGTTAAAATTAATATTTGGGAAAATATATCACAGTTTTTCCAGGATTTTTTTTTTTTCAACCAGCATCCCTTGGTGAAGAACACCTTACAATTTTTATGCATTAAAATTAAATTCCCTGATACTGACTTTTTCATGAGCAATTTTAGTCTTCTGGTTTTAGGAATGTTTTTGTTTTTGAAGAATCTTCTAATGCTCTTTTTTTTATTATGTTTTATTAGCTTTATTGATTTATTTATATCAAATAAAAGGATTCACATATTTGCTCTTTTTGACGAAACATTCAGTCGATGAGTTTCAGGCTGATGTCAGAAAACACTGAATTGAATTCTGTTGCGTACTTTGCTTTTTATTCTTATTCTCTTTAAACAGCTATATCTGATAATGTGCTATACAAATAAACTTGCCTTCTTTTATATTTTCAGTTAAAAACAAGTTATTTTTAATTGAGATATGAAAATCAGCTTTTAAAGAAGAAATATCAGTATCGGCCGATACTCAAGGTCTCAGAGTCAGTATCGTGCCACCTCTGACTGTAAATACATAGGAGTTTATTTACTGTGTGTAAATGCAGGACGAGTTCTGCACTTACATGCATCTGGAATACGTTGAGAAAGAAGAACTAGTGGCCCGCAGCAAGCAGGTGGCCTTTGCATTGCCGGCTAGTATAAAACCTCTGAGTCATGGAGAGCCCGTTCTGAGGATCCATCCCACTCCTAATGGGACTATAGTGACCGTCAGAGAAGATGGAGCCGTCAGCTACTGGAGCTCCACACTCCAGCTGAAGAACAGCAAAAGTGTGTTTGTGAGTAACATTCTCCTGTAAATAAGACTCTTAAAAATGTAATTGCCAAATGGATCCAAAAACAATTCTCTGGAGCAATGCAATAAGAAACAAACTTCTTTTGGTTCCCTGAAGAACCAGTTGACTGATCTTTGAGGAACCAATTTTTTGTGAAAACAAAGTGTGAGCGTGAAAAACCTATTTTAAAATTTTAAGAAACTGGCACAAAATGATCTGTAACACATGGTTTGTCCAAGTCTAGAACCATTTAGCAATCAGGCCGCCCTCAATCCAAAAGTCGAAAAATGAACTGAACATTGATTCCCATTAAGGAAAATGTGAGATTAAATTGTAGCATTATAAAAAATGTTTTAAGTTTTTAAAAAAATTCAGTTTCATCATTTTGAATTCACTGAACATCACATGAGAAGTAAGGAGAATGTAAAAAAGATTTTGTCTGTTAACTGTATAACACTGCAAAAATCAAATTCTTAGAAACATTATTTGAGAACTGAGATGTGAATACTTTTGTTAAGCAAAAACCTGTCAATGAGGTGAGTAAAACTTGCCTAGTAGGATTTCTTGAAATAAGCAAAATATACAGAAAATCATGAAAACTGACTAGACATCTAGTGTACACTGCAAAACAAAAAATCTTATTTCAAGACAGTCTTATTTTTTTCTGTGACCTAGATATGTTTGCTTAATATTTTGTTCAAATTTCAAATTGTAACAACACATTTTATTCAACATATTGGCAGTTTATATATATTTTTTGCTTAATATAAGAATTTACATCTCATTTTCTAGTTTTTGTGGTGTTAATAATTGATTTTTCGCCCATAAACTAACATTTTCAAGTTAGAATTCTCCCATTTCTTTGTTTTACAGTGAGAGTAGATAATGAGGCGGATGGTGTAGTGGATAACACCACTGCCCTCCACACACTAGACTGAGGTTTGATTTAACATTCAGACAATAAGGGTCCTTGGTCAAGACTCCCAAACTTCACCTTCATGTGTAACGTGAATGTAACTGTAAACCGCTCCAGATGAGATTGTCTACTAAATATGTAAATGTGATAAAGGAATGAAGGAGATGGATAATGTACAGTACTGGACAAAGCTGTAGGATAGTACTGAAATTATTTCTTTGGGCAGTGTCTTGTCCAGTAAACAATCGAACTATTTATAAGGTGGATGGTGAAGGGGACAACACTGAAACTTACATGAATGAATTGGTACTCACCAAAATTTAAAAAAAAACTTTTTTTGCTTTTTTTTGAGGCAATATAATTTTTTGTGCATTTAGTGCTAGATAATTTATAACTATATAATTTATTAATTTTGTAACATAAATATGAACCTAAGTTTCCTGTAAAACCGTATACATTTTCAGTACTATACTGTCGAGAGACACAAAGCAACTTTATAAGAAAGTGCGTCTTGGGATGGTTAAATACTGCTGTACTCAGAGGCGGGAGGTGTGAAAGTAGCCAATCCGAGAGCGTTATTTATTTCTCCTTGCTGCTGATTGGCTGCTGCCCTGTGACATAACTCTGGCAGCTGCAGTCCAGAATTCCTGCACTAGAACAGATTCCCACGTGGAGCTCGAGTTTACCTTTACATTTAATGTATTAAGCCAAGTTTAAAATGTAATTAAAGTGTTTTGGGTGCATATTTGGGGGCATATTTAGGGTTTAGACTATAAAAACAGGCATTTTTAGGCATTTTATTTTACCACATCACAAATTTGTGTTTTTTCACAATTCACGGGTGCTCTTGAAAGGTAACCCTTTTACGCTCTTTCTAGCTTCATGTTTATCAGAAACCAGATGGTGCACACTTGATTATTTTGAATTATTTTAAATCTTTTTAAAGTTTTCCTTACCTGAGTTGTAATCATAGATCCAGTTTGAAATTTCTCAAATTAGCTACACTTTTGCACCATGAAGACTGAACACTGCTGCACATTTTACTGTTTATCCCGCGCATGCGTACCACTTATGTCAACCCATTTATAACACTGATGATGATGAGAAATCAGACAAAATCAGTGTCCAACGCAAAACAGCACAGATAAACCAGTTTCCATAACACTCGATAGCCCTGAATCCCCAGACTGTGGAGCTGCACATGTGCAGAAGGCCCCGGTAGCACATCTCGATGGGTAGCATGTTTTGACAGAACACCGGACCGGGTTAAAGTCACATGGTGCAATTAAGCAACGTAAATTTTTTTTAACACATTATTTTTTCTGTGATTAATTGATCGAAATTAACGCGTTAATTCAACACCCCTATATACGTATATTAATATTTATTGTATATTATATTGTTCAGTATGTTATATTGTTGTGTATCTTTACATATCGTTGTTTTATACCATTGTGCTTAAGAGACACCATAGACTGGAATCAAATTCCTTTCAAGTTTTTAAAAGTAGATATTTTATTTAAAAGAATACAGAGAGAAACCGCATGTTGGATAGGAGATGCTGCCGTGAATAGGTCTTACTTTTGTGTTTCTTGACCAAATAAATATTCTTTGCCGAGATAAATGGCTTTACGTGTCATTTTCCCAGGCACAGTATGCAGTATGGTAGTGCTCAGAAATATGTTTGCTATAAAATTTTAAGGCTTTTCATTTTTCATTTTAACAAGCATGAAAGACCCATCGGCCGAAAGCCAAAGTGGGCCACTGATTTCATCACTATGCCGCAGTACAACAAGCTGATCATCGGGACGGGGTGAGTTTACTTTAGCGGGTGAATCAGGGCGCTTGACAGAGCGGTCCTCCCAAAAATCCATATACATCCATATAAGAGTCCTAATTTATTATGTTGAAGGCTCAATGATCATTAGCTGTGCTGGATGACAGTAAGAAATGTGCTGAGGCAGCAAAAAGCGGGTTGAGAATGGTCACATGCTGCTTTTGGCCTCTCTGAGATTCGAGATTTTCGAGCTCAATAAAGTTCCTGACCTTAATGTATTGATGATCTTATTAGGCATTAATGTCCACAGTGGGGCAAAAAAACATTTATGTATTGTAGAAGTTTCTTAAAGTGATAGATCATCCAAAATTCACTTTCCCTTTGTCTCATATGTGCTTAATCAGCCATTAGTCCTGGCCTCTTCAAGAGCTACAAGGCTAATGGAGCACTTAATGAAAGTGTGCCACCCAAAACTTTTGTCTTCTACTGTATAAGCTAAGCTAAAGACAGAAGACCAATGTTTAGAGTCCCAATATGACTCGTCTGATCGGTTCATTTCAATATTCAATGAACCCCCACTATAATTAATCTCAAAACGACTTTCTTGTGTGGTTTCTGACACTGTGGGGCAAAGTGTTGTCTATAAACGTTAAAATAACTTTTAAAAAAAATAATCAAAACACATGTTTTGGCGTTTTTTTCTCCATTTTTAGCAAACCACCTTCAGATCCCAGGTTTGTGCACTAAGCAGTGGCAAGTAATTTTACTACCCAAAACATGAAGATTATAATAAATTAATTTAGAAATGTTGTGTGTGTGTGTGTGTGTGTGTGTGTGTGTGTGTGTGTGTGAGAGAGAGAGAGAATGTATTTATAGCCATATGCCAGCATGTCCAAAATAAAAGCATTTGGATAAAAGCATCTCAACTCTTTTACCTTTTACTCTAATTAACTGACTCCTAAATCTTCTGACCTGCAGGAGCTGTGGCTTTTCAGTCGTTGGTAAAATCGTATGATGACAAAAACTCAAATGACTGTGTATACACTTATTATACAATTAATTCTGTAACGTCACAAAACATTTAAAATCTTTCTTCCTCCCCGAAACGAAGAACACCAACTTTGGGACAATAAAACACCTTTATATGATTAAATCGACTCCAGTCGTCCTGTTGACGTTAAACTGAATGATGTTTCTGTAGATCTGAACTAATAAGAGTTTAAACGCAACAAACAGGAGGAATTTAATATTTTCTGTGTTTTCAGCAAGAAGAGGTTATAAGTTTATTAAACTAATTCTTCATATATGATTTGGTAAACCTCCCTGTCCCACTGGCAACTAATACGTCTTATCCTGAGGCATATTACTCATGTAGATACTGAACAATCCGCCTCAGGATCGGTAGCGTTATTTGCCCCGTGGGGGGTTCCAGTCTCCCCTCTGTTTGTGTGATTAGTCTGAAGTTTCTGGCAGATCCCGGCCATTTAAGGGATTAATGTTCTCAAGATGTTTCATTTTGTGTCTCAGGGACAGAGAAATCCAGCTGTATGAGTTTTCCTCTCTGGAGCCTTACTGCCAACTCAACTCCCTGGAAACTGTCCCTCTGAAATTAGACTACTGGTGAGAAGTCTTTCAGAACTCCCCTGAATAATTCGCTCAAAACTTCAGATCCGAAGGCTATTAAAGCAGCCTTGAGGGTCTTAAAGGGTCAGAGTATTGCAATATACATCACAGCTGTCCATTTAATCTTTCATGAAGACCTTTACCCTTCCTGAGATCTCGTCTTTCCACAGCTACACCGGCCCTGACGAATGCGCCATCGTCTACGGCGATACTCAGGTAACCATGCGCCCAGAGGCTACTGAATCAAGCAGATGTGGCTTGTGGCATTCGTCTGATTAATTATGAGGCTTTCGGTGTCCTAGGGCTGTGTGAACATCCTACTAATGACATCGGTGGGGGAGACACTGAGGTAAACAAGCTTGTTAATAATTCCCATTTTCCTCTCCGAGCCGAATCACTTAAGGAAGTCTTGCATGCATGACACTTATTTTAATAAATGAATGTTTGAGATTACATGGCGACGCTGAAACGCTGCATGCATGGATTGGCGTTGCAAAACGCATTACATGGTGCGCATTGCAGTCGCGACTTTCCTGCGTATTGGGTTTGGAGTAAATTGGCCAACTTAATCGCATTCTGATATAGATCGCAAAGACCAACAGTGCATATGCATAAATGTATATATGAAAAATAATCTAAATATATATGCAGTTGGTGAGTTCCTCTGGTTTTAAATTGTGGGTTTAAATGAGATGCCGCACTTTTCCGGAAGAACTGCAGAATGTGAGTCACATTTGTTCTGACACAGCGAGGTGTTGTATGATTTATTCATATCCTCCTAAAGAAGCTGCATTTCGACTTCAGGTTGTGGAAGAAGTTGCCGAAGGTCGAGAATGTGCCCAGCATCGGCATCGATCATGCAGTCCAGTCTCCGAACATAACCTACATCCGATGGAAGGTCCACCAAGACTGGGTTACTAAGGTTAGACCTAAAATGTTATTTTCCTGACAGGTGAAGTGCAACAGGGCCTATTTGGGTCCCCACAGTGAGTAAAAAGGAGCTTGTAGACTTTAATAGTTGTTATTTAATATACTTCCAATGTCTATATCCACCTCACAGAATGACTTTTCAAATATGAATCATGTAATCATGAGCACAAACAAAGATATGGTTAAAAAAAGAAAAGTTGTTGAAAGCCACAAATTAATCACACTGGTACTTGGCTGCTAAATTATTGTTGGCAAATGCAGCTCTGGGATGTAATGAGCTGCTTTCTGTTCTGCGTTGTGGTTCAATTTTGGCCCATTCCTCAAAGCAAAGCATCTTCGATTCCCCAAGGTTATACGCGTTGATCTGTGCAAACAATTTCACAATCCTCCATAAATCTTCAGTGGGTCAGGAGATTGGCTAGGCTACACGAGAGCCTTTTTTTCATAGAAACCAGCCTTGAGTTATTTTGGCTGTTTGTCTGGAGTAGTTGTCATGAAACACCCATTCCTTTCTCGGCCAACGAGATTAAATCGGCCTCTAATACCTCGCGGTACTTCGCTCCATTCTTGTTTTCTCCAGTGATGAGTCATGCCCCGGCATTGTTTGCAAAGAAGCAGCCCCATATCGACTACCACCGCCATACTTCGCTGTGGGGGAGGTGTTCTCCAGCTCACATGGGCAAGCCTTCCTTCTCCAAACACGATGATCCGAGTTATTATTAAAACATTCCATTTTTTGTTTCGTCTGACCAAAAGAAAACCTTTCTCTAATCATACATGTGCAAATGTTATTCTTTAGGATGCGGTCACTGAGAACTTTATGCCGACTCTCTGAAATAATGCATACAATCTTCACAACCGATTGTGAGGACTTTTATAATGACCTCAGCTGCAGTTTGGATGAGAACAATTCTACTTTAACACAGCTTTAAAATCGACAATTTGCATGATTTAGCATTTAAACTTTTCACATATGTACTTTTTTAAATATTGTGTAGATATACGTAATTAGTATATGTGTGTGTTCCCCACCAATTTCCTTTTTTTGTAAACATCTTTGTTTATGTTCATTATGCTTCATAAAGTTCTTGGTCATGTTTTAGTGTGTGTGTGTGTGTGTGTGTGTGTGTGTGTGTGTGTGTAAAAAAAATGTGTGTGTGTGTGTGTGTGTGTGTGTGTGTGTATATATATATGTATATATATGTGTGTGTGTGTGT
>JBBJLS010066023.1:0-12706 GCA_037577275.1 Bryconaethiops microstoma
ATCCAACTGGTCTCATTGTGAGAGGAGAGTGTCGATTACAGCAGTGTTTTTATACTTTTCCTCATTAAATAAGATGCAGAATGAGGTGCTTGTGTAGGAATTTAATAGACACAGACATGGAATGGCTGTCACTCATAAAAATGCTGATTTAAAAATAAACTGCAGTGCTCTATCATTTTCTTCTGAAGCTGTATTACATAAACAGTTTCATCTGTGCCATTTGTTTTGTTGATATCTGTTATTCATGTGGAAATTATACACAAAAGTTATGTTCAAAATATATGCACCATTCTGACAGACTGTAAGGTGCTACAGGAAGTCTAGGGGGTGATATTGCTCTTGTTTTGCCTCAACACAACAGAAGAAAACACCAAGCTGTAACGAGAGCCCCGCCCACAAAACCAGGTTGGATAAGGTAAATATATACAGCAGGCAACTGATTAACTGATTATAGAAGAGACAGATAGGTCTCAATGGTTGTGTGTAAATATGATTAAAGAGTGTCATTAAAGAAAAATGCTTTTATTTAGAAATAAATAAATAATGTATTAATAAATTAACATCAACATTTTCCACCAAAAATGTTGTTTTTTGAAGTAGGCTTAGGGTGCCAAGCAATATAAGGGTTGTTATTCGATGAACAGCAAAATAGCTTTCAAAAGCATTAATACAAGAGTCAGCTGATGTCAAGGGGAGCTTCAATCATGGCTAATCAAACTTGTAACCTCTGAAAGTTTCAGATGCAAAATTTAGAGGGGCCGGGGTCTTTGGAAAGATCTTTGAAAGTGTAAGCACCACAAAAGGGCTGAAATGAGCGTTTCAATGAGTTAAAAGATGTTCATCTCGTCAGCTCATTTCACGCCCCCAGTTCATTTTGTTTTATCTTATCTGTCCCCAGTCACTCTCCATTACCAAACATGTTGACTTTGTTTCAACCGTCAAACCAAAAAATATCGTATTTTGTCCTTCGTCAACACACCAACAACTCCCTTCGACAAATATTTTTGCTTCATCATCAACCCCACCCCTGCAAAAAATTGACGAGGGTTTTTGCCACTGGGTGTATTGAACACTGACTGAAACAGTCTGTTTTATGAACAGCTGTTAGTTGGAGCCCCAACTGACGGAATAAATGCTGGGAAGTGAAAGAGTGTCATTTTGGCTTTTACTCAGAGCAGCTCGATCGGTCTCGATTACTGCTGTAATAACTGTAACACATTTTTAGACATTAACACTGTGTGACAAACAAACTGAAATCTGAAATCAGGTTCCAGGCTGATAACTGTTCCCTTGTTCTTGCCTTTGGACTTTTACTTTAATTCCATCTTACATCTCCATCCATGGCGTTCACCACTGCAGCCGGTCTGTGGTGGCTTATTATTAGCCCAGGACAAAATACATATTCTTCGCCAGCTTTTTGCACTTATTCCTTACATCCAAAAGAGCGGTAGACTTTGGAGGGCAGTTGGAGGTGCAACTGTAAGTGCAAGGCACCCTCACGCCCCACCCGACTCTACCCATTTGAAGCCCTGCTCCAGGGGGCATCATCCGGCCAACAAATCTTCTTTCATGCTCATCGCTCCAAGACCCCTCCGCAGCCACTTTGGCATGTCCTCGCTTCGTTCTGTCTAATGCACTTTCTGGGTAAGCTGGGCGTCCCCCTCCCCGCACGCCATGTCTGATGGCTTTAGGCGTGCGTGGCGTGCTGGAGAGCTGTTGGACAGCTGAAGGGGAGCAGACAGAGGGCAGGCTGCTAAAAAACACATCAGCCTCCGATATATGAACGAGTAATACTCCCATTCCATGCTTCAGTCAGACTGTTGACCTAAGGCAATGATATCTATAATATTCTGAGCGTGAAAATGTAATGTCATGATACACTGAGCTCTTCCAACCAGAGGTTGAGAACCGTATATCTATAATGGAACATGGTTTTATGTAAAGTACCGCACTGCAGTACTAGTCCTTTTATTCCAGTGGAAACAAGAGGGCTACATTCTTGAAAATTATCCAACCAGCATAATTAGGAGGATGAAGCATTCAATCACATTTTCCTTATTTTGTTAGAGAAAACATCACTTCTGAATGTCCTAGTAACATCACTGACGGCGAACACCTACAAACAATGTAAAATATATCTTAATGTCGGTTGCAAGATTTAAAACAAAATCTTTTACAAGCTTTAAAAGTTCAAGTTTAATCACGAACCACCAAAAATGTTCATGTGCAATGACATTCAGTGAGAATCACATAAGGGTGCAAACAGAAATGACCATTATCAGAGGTGTGTCTTTTACTCCCATTTTTGTTTTGATACTGAACTGAAGCTCTAACAGGTCACAGTTTGCCACTGGGTGGTGAATCAACTGCAGTGAAGTTAGAATATTAAGTGAGTGCTCTGTTTTTATTTAAAAGAAAAGCCATTCCTATTTTCAGACTTGAAAAGGAAGGGAAATGGCAAATTTGTGAAATCGGTGTATTACAGCCCTACTTACAAACAGTGGGAGGAGGGAGAAAGAAGTATAGAAAGCAAGACGTACTGAACAAAAATAGAGAAAGGGGTTTTTGGAACCTTTTTAAGCACTGGATAAATATGTAGTTACTTAAAGTGAGTGTATACAGGATGGTCTGAGAGCGTGCACAGCCTACAGTCAATGCGGCACTGGCTTATTGAAAACCTGCGGCTCGCCACACTGAGAACAGCAGTCCCAACCAAAGTCTTTTCAGTGGGGCAAAAGAACAAAACCTCAGTCAGTAAACAGCCCCAGCCAATCAATCAAATCCAGCAGAGACGTATTAGAAACACAAGTTCCTGCCTGTGGATTTAGTTTGCTGGCAGGTCCTATGGAAGCAGTAAATGCACATCAGAGAACCTGGACAAAGTCCATCCATCACTGACGCCATCATAAACAACAGTGGTGGAGAAAACACAGGTCTGTAAACATTGGTTCAGAATGGTAATCTTACCACAATGAATGGAAGTTGGCAGATGCCAGTTACGATACCATCGCATTTGCATAGTAATAACTGGTCGCTATTCACTCTTATACAGTACCTATAAAAAGGAGTAACTTCACAGAAGTGCTATTTCCATTTGGATTGCTAGCTAACATTTTACAATCTTTCTTTTGAGTAACCTATAAAAGCAAGGCCTCACCTCCATCCTCAATACCAAATCTATGCCAAAACTAGACTTATAACCTTTTAAACCTCAGCCTAACAAACAACACAAACTGAAGATTGGTTTTTAGCCAGGTCTGCAGTCTTGGAAGCTACAGGCCACTAATTAGCAATGCTTAAGGTTGGCTTTCATTCAACACTTTCATTTACTTGTTAACTAATGATGCCATTGTTGGCTGAAGCATCCATTCAGTTTGTGAAGCTTTTTTACTGTTTTCTACCATTATACAGTATGCAGTTTTCTACAGAAAGTGAACCATGTCCAGCGAGACCAAAGGACTGTCATTGGCAGCTGACTTTTCACAGTTCAACTCCCTGCCAGGGGCGCCCAAGGGTCCTTTCTGGGTGGAGTTTATATATTCTCCCTGTGTTGGTGTGGGTTCCTGCTTGGTTTCCAACCACAGTCGAGGTGAACTGGAGATGCTAAATTGCCCCTAGGTCTGACTGTGTGTGTGCGAGTGTGTTTGTCTGTGTGTCTGCCCTGTGATGAACTAACGACCTGTCCAGGTTGTTTCTCCACCTATGACCACCCAGATAGGCACCAGCACACCCCTGCAACCCTGGCTGGGATAAGCAACTCAGATAATAGGTGAAGGGATGCTCAGCTCTGTATGTACTGTAATGATACTGTGTTTATGATGTTTGGTCAGAAAATAAAGGGTTCTAATGTAATGAAAGGGTGACAATACTTAAATGAAAAAAAGGAAGAAAAAAATCCATTCATCTTGCGTGTGGTGTCTAGGAAGACACACCAAACGAGCTGTCTCATTGGTTAGGCCTGCAGGAGCTGGACTGAAGGCATTTCCTTTAAGATTAACTAACATGATTTAGCAATGGTATCAAAACTGACTGTCTTAAATGCCAACGTGTGAGACCGAATTTGTGTAGAAAAATCATAGTAATTAACCAATGAGACAGTTCATTAGGAAGACACACTAAACGAGCGGTCTCATTGGTTAGGCCTGCAGGAGCTGGACTCAATTCCTGGCATATCTTTATGATTAAGTACCAACAAAATTAGGCCATGTGATACTGGAACTGGTCGTTTTAAATGCTAATGTGTGGGACCAATTTTGTGCAGGAAAATAAGAAATAGTAACAATTTTAATAGTACTCAAATACTCAAAATACTCAAAACTGTACTAACTGGTCGCACCATACTCAAAACCAAATCTCCATGCACTGAAACAGAACACATGCTCTTGGCCCATAATCAGTTATCTTGATTAGCCCGACTAATTTCCACTGAGGGATCCACATACACGGGTCAAAGGTGAGGTGGAGGATCTGGCTCTAGGTGTCTACATCCCCCGCAGGGTGAGGCAAGCAGTGGCGCCAAGCTGCTAATCCTGCCCCAGCCACCAGTAGGCAGCGGCTCCAAGCCTGGACCTAATCCCTGCCGCTCGCCTCCAGCACTGCACCTGAGACCCATCCATATTACACACACTGCACTCTACTGTACACACAGGAACGAATGGGGGCATAAAAGGGTGTGTTCCAGTTTTACTATGAGAGGAACTGTGCTGATGCAACATTTTGTTCAAGGGCAAATGGCACATATGAATGAAAGCACAATTTCAGTGGTAGTAGGGTCATCACAATACCAGAATTTTGATTTGATACTAAGTGAAGTACCACAATGCTTGATTCCCATGACGCTATGGCCAAAAATGAATATGTAAATAAAACACACTTCATTTGAACAGTGGGGCTAAATGGATTGAACCATGTTCTGAAAAATATGTAAATTACCACTGTTTAATAAACATCTCTGATTTTGTTTGGTTCAGTCCTGTTTTGTATCAATAGAAATCTCTTCAAATGTGAAATAAATCAAATAGAAATCAAATGTTCTCGAAGGACGATTAGACATAAGAGGACAAATACATCACGACCTGTTTTGAACACAAACAGAAAATGAATTAAATCTTAAAATAAGGCGGGCATTGCTACTCCCTGGCTCCTGACATGAGTTTCTATCTGCTAATGGGGCATAAAGACCCCCTAAAATTGGGTGATGGGGCAGGGAGCTGTGTTCTCACCTTTGGGATGAGTTGGAGTGGTGTTTCTAATCTAGAACTAATCGTCCAACATCAGTACCTGACCTCACTAATGATTTTGTGCTCGAATGCCATCAAATCCTCACAGCAATGTTCCAACACCTGCTGTAAAGCCTTTCCAGAAGACTAGAGGCAAAGGATCAAACTCCAAAATTAATACCCTCGATTTTAAAAGAAACCCTTGGATATATAGTGGATTTTCCTTTTCATGTTAGAGATTAGATGAAATCTCACTGGAAAATCTTTGTACTGTACTGTTCTTTTCCTCTCAGCGGGAGTGAAGCTGAATCCGAAAGTGTAGTCTCTCTGTCTTTTGGGCATCTAAGCTCAGTTCTCCAGCAGTAAGTGTGTGCACCTACTAACGAAACCCTCAGCCACGGTGTTCCTCAGAGGCTCCATCCGTATCACTGTCTGCGTGTTCACCTCCGGTCCAGTGTCCACACATGCTAATTGGGCTCGAGCAGCCGGGCAAGACTGTGTAGCGGAATGAGAGGGGCAGCGAGGGGGCGGAGAGAGAAGAGAAGGGAAGGACAGGCAGTTTAAGGCGATCGGTCTGTGAAGAAAGATGGAGAGGAAGAGAGAGAGGGAAGGCAAAGAGCATATCGGTGGTGTCACAGTGTTTAAGCACTTGAGAGCAGAGAGCGCGCTCTCTTTTATTAACACTCCGCTGCTTTCATCTGTGCCGAGCCCTTTGATCATTACACACAGGTTCTTCTCGCTCAATCACTTCATCATGGCAGAGTCGCAGACCAGGAAAGAGGAGTCCTGCCCGGAAAATGGCTTGATATGCTTGACTAGAAGCAAATGCAGCCCATTTTTTCCTTGACTGGAATAAGAAGAGTAACAGGCCAGAGTTTGGACCCTCTTGATTGGATGTTGTTTTTCATCTTCAAGACATTTTAATCTAAAGGCTTATGCTTAACTGCATGAAATTCATTTCTAAGACAAATATAAGCCAAATATAGCCTAGTTATTACACAGGCTTCAGGTAATCAATGGTGTTTCCAAACAAGGACTGAACACTCATTAACAAAATCACCCTCAAAGTAATATTTGCATTTTACAATGAAATATGTTTGCATATTTTTTGTTACTGCAGTTTAAAACAGTGACCACTAAAGTTGTGGACACTAATTAAGAGCTTGGCAGGTTTGAAGCATCATGCCATGGACCTGAATCTCCTAATTGTGTGAGACACAGGACTTAAAGAAATCTTTTCTCACCTACTACAAACTGTCTTTCACCTACACCGCTTTCCCAAGTAACTCTCTAATTGGGCTGGATTGAGCCACATCCACCCTCCTGAAGCCAAACCGTCTCCACGCGAGTGGGAGCTAGTACAACTCTCAAAGCCACGGCGTGATTAAAACATGTCCTGCTGTTTTACACTGGTTACTGCAGATACTCCATAATGCCAGCTGTCTCATCGTTAAAAGAACAATTTCAATATTATCGTAAACAATATATATCGCACACTCCTAAATACTAGCAAAATTCTTAAACTTTGTAGTAAAATTGTATGAATTTAATATGTACAACATAGAAGCAGATAATAATAATAATAATAATAATAATAATAATAATAATAATAATAATAATAATAATAGTGTATTATGCTCTGTACTTCTGTCTTTGTTCCCTGCCTTAACCTCCATCAAACACATCTGTCGCTGTTGGCTGTTTGCTTCTAGGTTTGATTCTCTAGTCTTTTCTCTGTTATTTTTCCTCACAGACTGTAGTCTTCTGGTTTTCTCCCAGGCTTCCTCTTCTGGTTTGTTTACTTTAGTGTTCAGGGATTTCCCAGCTCTCTCCGTTTCTGCCTGCCATGTCACCCCAGCTGTTCAACTGGACTTTAATGAAGACGACTTGCACATGGATCCTGCCTTACGAGCCACAAAGTCCCAAAATCCATGAACAAAACAGAACAAATTGAAAAGCAAAACATCACAAAGCTAAGAAAATGACAGTACGAGCGACGGGGAACAAAATGAAAGCGAACTAGAAGGTGACCCTGACCAAACTGAGGGAAGACGCTGTGTTTTGAAGGCTAAAACGTGAATTTTACGGGTATTTTGACATTTGACTGTTTATATAATGTAAATGGAGATGGACTACAGTGTTGTCTACATTTACCAGACGCTTTTATCCAAAGCGACTTCCATTCCCTAACTACAGGGGACAGTCTCTCCCTGGAGCAACTTGGGGTTAAGGGTCTTGCTCAGGAACCCAGTGGTGCTGTGCTGGATGTAGGATTCAAACCCACAACCTCTTGGTCCAGAAGCAAGTATCCTACCACTAGGCCACCACCACCCCAGTCTAGTGAATAAATGAAGAAACAAACAAGTAAATAAACAAGAGTACTTGAACAGAGCCTGGAATGGACTTACTAACCTAAATGTAAGGATGCCTGGCTGGTCTCATGGGCCAGGGTCCCCACCCCCATCCTAACTGCATATTCTGCCTCATATTAAAGATGGCGTGATAAAAGGAAGTTGGTGAGGGAAAGAGGAGGCATGCAGTTCTGGATAAACAGTAACAGAACCTCACTCCTCCTGTATCAAATCCACAGCTACAGGCAGCAGCTCAGCCTCTGGGTCGGCTTCCCAGTCAGGCTCTGACTCAGACTCTGAATATTTCATAACCTCTGCCAAAACAAGCCTCTAGATTACCACTGTATCAAGGGCAGGGTAGCCCCCGGACTCCCTCACACACACACCTACACACACTCATTCACTCCAACAGGCATCTGGAATGATAAACAGGTACACCACCTAACAATGTGATGAAGGTGCTGTAATATGTGTCTGCTAACCTCTAATGAGCAGCGCTGAAGGCTGACATCGCTGATTACATCAACAATCTAGAAATTCTCATTATTTTGCCAATAAATTGCGCTGGGAATTGGAAAATTTCCATCTCAGTATCAGCAACTGTAAGCCAATAGGCATCCTTTTTCCAAAAGTCAGGCCACTGAGTGGCTGTCTGAAAGACTATCTATGCATATTATTAACATCAGAGCTTCATAATTAGTCTGCAATATGCTACCGTTAGTAATAAGCACCCAGGTCCAGTATCTCCCACTCACTGCTGTTTTAGGCCACACCACGCTTTGATATTTAATTAAAATTAAAAATGAAAACCTTTAATTAAAAAAATAATAAATAATCGTACTGGAAAACATAGCTTCCATTATTTTACACCCTGAAATCAAGGTACCAGCGTTGTTTTTTTATGAGACTCAGCTCTAATCAACAGGTCTGACATGAGCAGTTTAGTGGAGCATGTGGTATCACACATAAAGCAGTGTCTCCTACACCACTTAACATGCCCCAAAAACAAGCTTCTGAAAAACCACTCCAGTTCACACACACACTGTCTGTCCCAGCGGGGCTGAGGAGCTCCCGTCTTTGGCATCTCAGCTGGAAAATGGACAACCTGCCAGTGTGTGCCTTTCAAAAAAGTCATCTTTTTTTCACAAGATCAATGCCTGAAGGTTTACCATCCATTACAAGTCTGCCTCCACAGCCTCTCAATCGATTAGTAGCTTGAACAGGATGATCATTCTTAGTAAGGCCGCTAAATCTCCTAATCTGACATTATCCATAACACTTTCTAATCTAAGAGGCAGAAAATTGGGTCAACACAGTTGATCCCAATTAATACCCATGAAATGGATTTCCACTTATGTTTTTCTTCTCCATTTTTGTTAACCTTTCATCATAGATGTGATAACAATTGAAAATCTATCTATCCCACCTCATGGGTATTAAGAAGAATCAACTCCAGCAAATGAATATGGGAATTTAATTTAAAAAAAGTGTCCATCATGGTCAAAAAGCCAAATTGGTGATGAGCGTGTATCCTATGAGCCTCGCGACAAGGACGCGATATGAGAACCATCTTTATGAGACTGTCACTGACGCAGCGGTTGATAAGCATGAGAAGTGACTGCTCTTTGCTGTTCTTCATCCGTAGATGGTAATAAAGATTAAAGGGGCAGTTCAGACAGGTAAAATTAATGACAGTCAGTGGAGGAGAAAACCCAGTCACTAGCCTGACCACGATAGCGGGATTTGTGTCATTCTTGTTTCTTTGGCACCTTCGCACCACCTCAAACCAGACAGCTAGAAAGCCTGGACACAATGAGGAAGCAGGACCATGCAGAGATGTGTGAAGGGGCGGGTGCTCAAAGTTAAAAACGGGGACATAGAAGGGTTGCTACTGCTCCTGCTGCCGAGTTGATCTGAGACTGTAGACATTAAAAAGTCCATAGGAGAGATGGTATCGGATTAAACAAGTGTTGTGAGATAATAATAAAATGCAAAGTTTGGTGACAGCGCTTGGAACAGATTAAAAAAATTGTGGCAAATAAACTGAAACCGGAATGCTGTAAAATCAGCCTTATGTCATATTTGAAATATAAATCTAATATAATCTGCATAATTATGTGGATATGCACTCCAGAAAGGAAGGGAAAAGCACTGTAACTTACTTTAAAATGAAATATGTTCTCTGAAATGGTGGCCAGAGTTACAGATCCAGGACACCCTTACCCAGTTATCCAGCGGCTAATGACCAGCACTACTTGTGCAGTTAATAAAAGGACAGGTCGTGTTCTGTCGCTGTTGCTCAGTGAACACACAGCATGCTCATTTGTTTCAATTCGTCAGTTTCCACAAGGCAACTTAACAACGTGTACATAATAACCTAAGACTACTGTGTGCTATAGACTATAGTGTACGCTGTACACCTACTTACTGGGTTTTGTTGCACCAGTCTGTCTCCCAGTTAATGTGTGTTTCCCTACAGCTCCGCACCGCCCAGCCGGTAAAACTGCGTGTGCTCTGCGAGCTCGTTCCCGGCTCGTAACCAGCGCGCTCTGCCGTCAAGGCTGAGCATTGGTTAATGATTGGTTAATGGTCATCATATGACTGATGCAAGCCAGATCCTTTTATTTAGCAAAATCGTGATTAATAGTTAAATGTTATTAAATGTTATACAGACGGGACTCCACACAAAAGGGCACTTGGGGTACCCAAGAGGAAAGGGGCAGGTGCTCAAGCCCCTCGGCCACCCCCTGCACGTGCCTGTGAGGAAGGACAGCTGACCAGCTGGGCAGAGAGTGGTCACACAGGAAAGACAGTTCTCCGGTGTTTGTGTGTATTAGATGCGCATCTGTCTCTCACTGTGATCCTCCTTAGCAGCAGATGGCCTTGAGCCTCACAGTCAGAAACTATCATTGGGTGGTCAGTCTTTGAGACATCCCCCTAAGACCTGGGCTTACACTGACCAGTCAGACCTGTCCACTCAGGTTAGACAGAAACAAAACTCACCAACAGATCCTAAGCTTACAGTACTTTGTGTAGAGGAAGAAACAGAACGCAAGAGTCTGAAATATCATCTAACTCATTTCTGACACCAGCATTTACCCCAAACCCCATCTTCTTTTTTTTTTACCACCAGACACAATCTTTAACCACCAAACAGCATCATTACACAACAATCACCAACGTTCTTCACCAAACATCAACAATAACCACCCGAAACTCATCATTCTCCACCAGACACTACTGTTCTCCAACAAACGCAGTCATTCTTCAGCTAACAAAGACCACTAATCATAAATAGCAAACAACAATCACCACCAAACACTGTAATTCTCCACCAAACACTATCATTTTCCTACATACACTATCGTACACTGCCATTCTCCAGAAAACACCATTACTCTCCGATCAACATTATTATTCACCAATAAACAACAACGCTCTCCAACAAATCAACAAAAATCACCAGAGCTCAACATTAACATAAGCTTGTTTGACTGGATAAGAGCACCCACTGTCCTGAACAAACCAAGGAAATTCTGTTTTTGAAACATTTTTTTTAAATGTAAATAATCCAGTCTTGTTTATCATAATAAATTAAGATCTACAAGCTGCTGTGAATATTGCTTGATGGTCAAAAATAGATTTTTTTTTCACAAAGTTTCCCATTTCATTGACATTTTGATTAATGCCACATACCACAGATGTTTACTAAGAAATATCACATCTGGATAGTTTTAACTTGCTAAACTGGATTAGACCATTGTTATATGGTAAAACAACCTCCAACCGCCAATAAACACCAGCCCCAAAAACTCTAATTCTCTAACCAGCATCATCATTCTCCAACGACCATCACTTCCATTAAACACCACAGTTCTCTACCACACGCTCTAACGCTCCTTACTAAACACCATCAAGACTAAACAAGAATCAACCAGCAAATGAACTGATCATGCCCATGACTTACACTAAGTGTTTACAGGGTCAGTAACTCTGAGCTTAAAGGAAATGTCACTCAGAACAACAGAGGGTGAACCAGCAAATCAGGTATATACAAACTGCTACACTGAAACACAGTGATGGAGGGTTAAAGCTTGTGAAACACACACACAGAGGAAGCAATGGGGCAGTTAAAGGACAGTGAAGCATACTCCTGTCTCTCAGATTCAGCTCTAAAGAGAAAACCATCAGGTTGACAACTAGCCCAAGGAGAGAGAGGCCATCGAGTCTGGGGAAGGTGTGGACGCGCCACCAGGCGAAGAACCACAGTAGTTCAGCCCCTGCTGGCTCCGTTAGGAAAATCACAGCACAACTGTCGGTTAGAAGTGACATTTTCCCCCTGAATTTCATCCCTCCAAACATGATTAAGACTTGTCTAGAGTCCGATGACACTTCGCATTTGTCTTGATTGCAGCTCAGGACAGAATCAAATCATGCAAATGACTCCATGCGAGCCGTGGTGTATTTCGTCACGGGATGAGGTAGTATATGAGATCATATTTCATGCCACCCCAGACAAACTGAATTAACACACTTGGACGTAAACTGCACTTAATTAGCTGCAGACACCTCCATTACACAAGATCAGTTTGCACAAGGAAAACATATGGAAGCTTCTGTAACATCATTGCTGCTCGTTCTAGTTACTTCTCTCCATTATTACTGTTATTCGCTATACAGCAAATAGGTTTTCCAACTGTCAGGAGTTACATAATGAATTAATTAGTTAATTATATAATGCATTACTTTTATATTCAATTCACAGTCTGGATTAAGAGAACAAAGGGCAGAAGGCCAGTATCTGTAAGGCTTCAAGAGAGTTTATGTGTCATAGCCTTATGAATATTGGCCTTTAGTGAAGTGTTACGGAATAGAGTGTGACTTTTTCCTGTTTGTACCAGGGTCAAAAAATGACACTGTAGAATAAAAGGATGTAGCGACTGTTGCTATAACTTTTCATTCAATTCATAATAAAACATCTCTTCTGCACACGAATCAACTGTAGTCTATAGAGACTCTCAATACAGGTTTAAAGGGTGGACACTTACATTTACCAGACACTTTTATCCAAAGCGACTTCCATTTCCTAACTACAGGGGACAGTCTCCCTGGAGCAACTTGGGGTTAAGGGTCTTG
>JBBJLS010066034.1:0-12706 GCA_037577275.1 Bryconaethiops microstoma
CTCTCTCTCTCTCTCTCTCTCTCTCTCTCTCTCTCTCTCTCTCTCTCTCTCTCTCTCTCTCTCTCTCTCCCTCGCTGTCTTTTTGAAACACGATAAAACATGACGCCTGTAAGGTGAAGGGCCATTTGTATCGGTGTGTTTAAGAGCTGAGGCTGATAAACACATCAGTACAAATGACCTTCTGCAGAAAGAAATGAAAGTGTATTATTAGATGGATAGTTTGGAAAAACAAGAAATAAACCAAATCTAATTCAGACAGTTTTCTAAATCATAAATTCATCAGACAAATAAAAAAACTGGCAGTACATAGTTTTATTATAGCTAATAACAAAAACAACAACAATAATAATAATACTAATATTGTTAATAATAATAATAATAATAATAATAATAATAATAACAATTATAATACATTTTGTTGTTATTATTAAGCACCATCAATTTCATTTTGAACTCCTAGTGACCGTATGGGTAGTGTTCCTCCAGAATATCTTCTGTTTAGAAATTCAGGCTTCTCAAAGGCAGTGTGCAACACAGTTTTCACACAAGCAGATCTATCTGAGATCCCTTCACAGCTCGAGTCTGAGATGAGTGTGAGACGACTGCAGGTTACATGATGTTAAATGGGAAGGAGGTTTCCATTACTCATTAACCACATTAGTCTCATAGCTTCAGTCCAAAAGTAAAGAAGCAAACTTTCCACACTAAGCACGTCCTCATTCAGGGTGTGGAGGCTGTGCATATCAGATTTTTTGCCGATTTTAAAGGGAGCTAGTTATTCAGTATCTCTGAGCCTCTGGCTGTAGTGAGAGAGAGTATATTCCACATGCGTCTCTAAGACTCCACCTGGGATTACACATCAATGTTTCACCCGGACACACAGAGCCCCAGAGCGGGGCTATACACTCTCTGTGTCTCCATGTCAATAATGCTAATGAGTCTAAATACAGGAAAACTGTAAGGTCTCCTCACAGACATGCTCCCAGAACGCACAGACCTGGAAAGCGTTTCCGCTGGCCTTGGGTCTGCTTTGACCTTAGAGTCAGTCCGAGGGGAGGAGAGACGTGACACCCCCTTTAAGCTTCCTGTGTGTTTTATTCCTGTCTGTCTTTGCCCCTCTGCCTGTCCTCTCCGGGCTCCCTCACACCCCTGACGCTGCAGTGTGTGAGGCGGATGCGGTATTTAGACTGTAACTCTATATAGATGTTTATAGAACTGGAGACTGATAAGCAGTCGCTGAGGCTGAAATATGGAACCTGCGGTAATAAAATCTCAGTGGACTGTGTGTGTTTGTGAGGGTGAGTATTGTTTGTGAGTGTGTTTGTTTCTGAATGTTTTCAGGACAAAAAAATGGAAACAGAACTCACCCCCAGGACCAGCATAAAGGTCCTTAGATCGCAAAGTAACCCATTTAGTGCAAGACCATTTATTTTTGGTTGCTGAGGTTAGGGCTAGATTTAGAATTAGGCATAGGATGACTACGGACCTATTACATATAAATACTTACATATAAATACACACACACACAACCACACACTCACACACACACATCAATATGGAACACATTGCATATAGGTACATATATTTAACACATGTAGGACACATTATTATTTCTAATGCTTTTGTGGTGTAGTATTACTGCATATAGTTATGTACATATATGTTATACATATGGTACGTGTTGTATCATATATCAGTACTTTCATTTTCTTTTAGATTTTTGTAGTTTTTAATTTGTTCACATGATTTGAAAATACCAGCTTCTGTTTACATTATGCATTGTCAAAATTCACGAGGAAATGAACCATAGAAATGTTTCATCATTGATTAGAATATTGAAATAATAACAATAAAATCCAGTAAAATTACAATAGTATGTAAAACATATGGAACATCTCTGTGTATGCATGTGTGTGGGTATGTGTGTGTGTGTGTGTGTGTGTGTGTGTGTGTTTGTGAGAGTATGTGTGTGTGTTTACAATGCACAGTAAACTACCCTGTGTGTAAGAGTGTGTATAGTGAAATAAAAATAGTGGCCAATTTCCAACAGATCCTGCAGACGTGGTGTGTGTGGGACACTGCAGTGATTAATTTGGACAGCTCGGGCTGCGCGAGGTCTGAGGGTGAGGGGCCATCACTCAAACTGCCAACTACAGGCCGACCTCTGGTCTAATAGAGGAATCGCAGTCTCATAAAACACGAATATTTGAGTATATGCAGAATATTACTGAGATTTGTGTTTGTGTGGGGTGGGGGGTTAGGGGTTGGGGAGGTTGGGGGGATATGTCTGTCAATTGTCTGTGGATTTTGCATGAATGTACATGTTTGGTTTAATGGGTATGATTGTGTGTGTGTGTGTGTGTGTGTGTGTGTGTGTGTGTGTGTGTGTGTGTGTGTGTGTGTGTGTGTGCGCGCGCGCGCGCGCATGTGGACACACTCCTCCTTTCTCTTTCTGGGGAATTCTGGCCTGGATAATGAAGAATGAGCACATTAGTGATTCAACCAGAATTGCAGTGAGACAGATACCTTCATACTGCCTAGCTCAAGCACCAAGTGAAGGTCAGATGGTAGCATGCTGTGTGTGTGTGTGTGTGTGTGTGTATGTGTGCGCATCGTAGGGGCAGGGGAATGAAAAATTAAATTTGCTAAAATGTATTACCTTTTCACACAATGCTCTATTGTCCCGATCCTGCATATATCAAATCACTGAGGAAAAAAAATCTGTGTTACAAAAAACATTCCCTGCCGTTTTGCCCGGCACATTCCGCTGACTGACTGCTCTCATATTGACTTGGCATTCCTGTGTGTCTGGCTTAGTAATTACCAGATTAGTTTCTCGGTATCAAACAGCAGAGCGGGCGTGTTTGACAGCTCGGTAAACTGTGATTAAGGTGACCTCATCTGTAGCGAATGTGCCCCGACACACACCGTTCACACACCTGTTTCTGTGCCCTGTCTTCAACCTGAAACTGTTTCAGAGGTTTAAAAATGTATTTTTTTATTTCTCTGTTATGATCTCCTGTCCACATGACATTTATTAAACACGTTTGGCCATTTGGGGTGATATGAGATTGACACCATGTTTGAAATTGAATTTAGCTTTGATAAACTGTAATGTTGAGACGTCTGAATCTACTGCACTCCCTTCTTTTAAAGGGCCTATATTATGGAAAAGCTCATTTTCTGCACTCTAGTATACACAGTATAGTCTATAAACATTGTTCAAGTTTTAAAGTTAATTCCCCAGGCCACACTGTCTGTTCATAGAAATAAAGCAGCAAAAACAGCCCATTTTGAATTCAGTGTTTCAGCGATGTCATAAAGAGTATATTAACATATATACAGCTGTTTAGCCCCGCCCCTTACCACTGACGTTATAAGGAGTGTTTCGGCCTAGACTGCATTTAGAATGAGACTCAAACCAAGGCAGCCAATCAGAGCAGAGGCACTGTAAATCATGACATAAACCCAAAGTGTCTTAGTTGTAGCTTGCTTTTGCTCATTATATGTACTCACTCAAAACAGTAAGTTATGTCTGTGTGGTGCAAGCAAGTCGTTTGACTCATTTTAGATATTTTAGCCAGTAAGCTATTGTTAACAGCATCAGAACCATTATATTAGGGGGGAACATGTTCCTCCTCTGTAAAATAATCATTTGTTTCACCCACCACTTATTCACCCAGCAATTTTTTATGAGGAAACCCCACCCCCCCCTCCCCCCCGCCAGTTCAAGAAACCACCCAACCATTGAGTCCCTCTCCATATTAAAAATGCTGGTAAACAGCTAGGCAGACACATTGGCTTTTGCTTTAGTAAAGACCTGTCAAACATGCTATTCTAAAATAAATTAAAAAACCAAGATATTAAAAGAGTGGTGGGGGGGGAGGGGGTAGCTAGGTTTAGTTAGCCAGCCGGATAGCTTGTTGCCTCCTCAGGTTGGAAGTTGAGCTGTGTAGAGCAAAAAATGAAATGAACCCGAGTAAAAGTATTAAAAAGTACCGCTGTGTGACCTACTACTGTGAGAGTAAATGACACACCACCTCCAGCTCCAGCACTGTAATAATGATGCTGTTTGTGAGCTGAATCAGCTGCGTTCCACCAAAATGTGCAGCGCCGTGGAACAAACTAAGGAAAACATCACATTAGAATGCGTCCTGGAAGAAGATACTGGAGCTGTTGGTGGAGAAATTCTCTGCCCCTAGGCAGTCAGACAGTGAGGGGGAGGGGGGGATAAGCCAGGCTCCCAAGAGTGGCACTTGGCTAAGGGCTAATCGCCAGTCTCTTTCTGAGCCAGCTCTTTGTATTACAGCAGGCTTGCGGAGCCCATAAACCGGATTCCCTCACCTTCCGTATCCGTGTGCTTTCGCCACACGTTCATAATGAATAAGGGTCAAATGAATTATTATAATAAATCTTATTATCTGTGTGGTTCTTGCTTTCCTCGCCTCATCACAACAGCAGCTAATCCTTACACGAGGAAAGAAATGAACATGAATTTATAGCAAAATGAATTCAAATTAAGAATCTCTCAGAGCTGCACACAGCATGGCGGAGACAATTTGCAGCTCATCTGCCGCAGCGCTGAACCCCTGTAGAGCTTGATGATTGCATATTAATAATCACGGCTGTTTCCAAAATATGGCTTTTCGCTCCACAATGGAGAAGTCAGTTTTAACCGTGCGCTCCATAATGTACCTGCTGTATTACTGAGCCTTTTATCTCAGCGAGATGGGGGAAAAATTGAATCCAAAAGGATTTCTTGTGCATGCTCTTTGTGGCATTTTTTTTGTAACCACGACTATGAACACGGCTCAGTTCATTGTAATTCCTGTATGTCTCGCTGTGACTTGGCATCGCTTTGGCATCACCGGAATGGCATAAGTGGCATCACTTTTCAACACCCGCTGAAGTCACATGAATAGGGGAGATTTTGTCTTCTCTAATTGAATATCAAAGCATATTATTAAACCATCAAGTCTACATCCTTGTGCACGGTGGGCGGACATACTAACAAAAGGCCTTTGTCTGACGCACCACTGGCTCTTTCCTGTGAGGTGCAAAATTTTTCACTCTATTGGATGGTGTACAGGTGAATAGGCTAGTGTCTACCATTCCCTATCCATAATTAGACCTCAGTCGAAATGCTCTTGCTGGGGTCTGTGTTTGGGCGGACCCCTGCACTGACCCTCAGCTAAAACTGTTCAGTCGTACGCGTTACACACCTACCTCACATCCTTACTTATTTTCAAATGAAACAAATAGTTTTCATTTGTGTTGCCGAAGTTTATAAAATGTTTATGAAATATGTTAGTGAATAATACCTTAAAGAATTAGAAATTGGGCATTTTAGACTCTTGACAACAACTAAGCATGAACATGAAACATCACAAAAGCCATCAACAATATTTGCTCTGACCAACATGAATGAATTTGCTTTGCACACAATGACTATATATATATAATATCTGTATACACACAAATATATGCAAGTATAAAATTTTATAAGACTAAAGCATGAACACATGAATTACTCATGGATAATGCAAACTGCTTTGTGCTTTGTGCACTGAAGAATCCATCTCCGGCACTGTCTGTCATCTCCTCCCTTTAAGAATTTGTCGCATGATTAGTGGCTGCTTGTTTTTCTGAGGCTCAAGAGCTCCAAGAGGATGTGAAGAATGATCAGTCTTCATGTCCTATCTGCTCATAACTCTCCTGAATGGTCAATAAACCCTGACAGTGATCGGTAGGAGTGTGCACTGATGCGTCATCTGAAAGAGGCAATTCAGCCACATTGATTTTGAAATGTTCAGATTAATTAGAATAATATTCAGTAAAGCATGTGCTCATCTCCTGGCCAGAAGTTCTCAGGCTCCTTTTAAAGTGCAAAATCCAAGAAGAAAACTAGTTTGTTTTAATGTCTTTATTTCACTACTGTTCAGTAGTGCATTTATTCATTTAGGGTATTTTGAAAAAATAATTGTGAAAATGAGTTGATAAGCAAGTTTGAAAAATTAAGAAGTCATAAGATTTTTTGTCAAATTGATAAAACCGTGACTATATTACAGTTAATTTAAGTGTATCTAGGATAATTTTCTTTTGTGGTAGAAGGGGGCGACAGAATCACATATTGAAAAAAGTAGTTTCACAGCGAGAAATAAGGAAAATTTGGTCCAATTTGTTGTTGGACTCAGGGAGTAAACTGGAGCTCCTGGTGGAAACCCACACAGACACAAGGACATACAACATATAAACATACAAACTCCACACAGAAAGTACCTTCTTGCTGTGAGGCAACAGTGCTCCCCATTTCACTCCTATGCTGCCCTACATAGCCCTGCAAATACAATTCTTTTAACCTGCAACAAAGAATGTAGTCATTCGCAGTTTCTCTTTACTTGTTCTGATAGCAGCCATACTGATGGTGGAATGGTTAGATGTTTTAAATTAATACGATCAAATAAAATATTTTTTCCGTAAATTCTGTAGATTTCCTAGCTCTCTGTGTGTGAAGTATTGTGACTGTATGTTGAGCTGCTTGCGAGCAATGAAGGGTGAAAAAGGGAGAGTGATAACTTTCAGCTCTAAGAACTGTTTACACCTCTCCAAAGAGACTAAACTGACAGCACTAGTCCAGCACTGGCACAATAACAAAAGCATTTAAACCCATTAAAATAATCATAAATGTCAACTTGTCAAAATGGAAAATCCAGTTTGGCTCTAGTTTTGTAATTCTCATTTTCACCAAGCAAACATATTATATCAGCATTACTAAAGGCAAAAATGCATTTGTGGGTCCTCCGAAACAGGCGGAAATGACAATTTATAGCTACTGTGAAAAAGGTTATGATGTCAAACAGCTGTTGGTGATAAATCATATATGGGTGTGACTGTGTGTGTGTATGTTTGTTTTTAGTTGGGTAAGCGTTGGCACACACATACACACACCTGACAGGAAAGCATGCACAACGATCCCCAGAGTCACACGGAGCCAATTCGAATATCCGTGAGAATCTCATCACAACTTACGCAAATATGGTGGTTTTGTAAGTGTGACATTATATATTGTATACAAGTGCACTGTTTCGACAGAGGCGTACTGGCAGACAAGAGTCTTGCACACAATCAGTGTGAGGGTATTATCTCCCTCACGCCTCTCCTTCCAGCACTAAGAAGCCCCCAAGGCGTCCCACCTCTGCTGCGATATGGATCGGATAAACTTTGTTTTCATCAGCGTACTCGGCTCTCCTCGTGCAGATTGGAGATAAATGACTCCTTTGTGCATTGTGCAGATGGCACAGTGGCCATTGTGTGTGTGCTGGTGTCGGATTGCCTACAGTAGAGGTGTGTCTGCTGCTGTTTTCTTTGCTTTCCCTCCCTCCCCTCTTTCTTCCTTTGTGTCTGAGGCGAAATGAGTCTGTCGTGAAACTGCAACACGGATGACTATGAGCGCACGTTGCGCGTTGTGGGGTGGGGTATGGAGTATAAACATTACCATACCCCAGGACTGGCCTGATATGCATCTCAAGGTATTGCTGGATGAACGGAATGGTGCATTTTAATCTCATTCTTGTCATAGCAGGAAACAGATGATATGAAAAGATAATACAAATGCATCTGGAATTGAAGCTGTGGGAAACCTCAGGGCTTTCTAAGCCCTTCTAGGATTTCTGTGGGTTTTAGTTTATTTACATATCTTATCATACGTTATTTAATGGTGTTATCAGGCTTATTTTACAATTCATGTATTTTATTTCTTCAAGGTCCCCTAATGGCCATTCCACTGGTACAATTGAAATCAACATGGATATCTTCATTTAAATAAAATAGCGTAAAATGATGCATCTCCCCAGTAACTGTATTGTCAGATTAGGACACTGGTTCTGTGTAAAATATTGTCACTATATGTTGAGCTCCTGGAGAGCAAAGATATGTGAAACTATTCACATCTCTCACAAACATGGCTCTGGTCATTTTATAGACATGGATTTCAGCACTGTCAGAATGGTTTTCTCTGTGGTGTCTATACAGATAAGGAAAGTGAGCTCTTCTGTTGGTTAGGCCTTAAGCTAAACTTAAGGTCTTGCATATTAGATGAAGTACCAACATAATCAATAAGTGATAGGGGTTAACCAATTGCATTTTAATTTTCTTTATGGAAGGAAAATGTCACTCTGGAAGTTCTAGAAACCTCAGTGACTATGAATATCAGTTAGGTTTTAGTCAGTTTTAGGCCTGAGCCAGGACTCCTTACCAAAAGAGTCACTGTACAACTGCTACGTACAAGCCTCAGATACACATTAATGACACGAGTTTCAGATAAAACATGTGTAATGTTTATGTTCACATACATCCTTAGCTTAACACTAAAGAAAAAACAAAATGGCATTATCCATGTTTCGTCATCTAACAGTCACGGGTCGCTCCCGAAACAAGCACAGAAATTTCTGCCAAAACTATTCTGTCTCCTAGACGTTTCATTGACTCATCACTTGTGTTTGCCAGTAAAAGAGCAGCTTTTACTGTTGTGACTTCATGACATCTAATGAACCTGTTGACCGAGAACAGACTACAAATGCAATTCGTTGTGGAATTTCTGTGTAATTATATATTTACACATGAATAACTATGAAACCAATGAGATGCATCAGATGTAACGATGATATTATAATAAAACAAATGAAATTGCGATAATAATACATTATAATAGCGCAAAATATATACTGTGATACCACATGTCAATTTTAAATGCCGCTTTATGAAATGTGCGCATAAACATTTCTGCACATACTCACATGTGTGCACTTACACACACACTCATACACACACACACACACACACACACACACACACACAAACACACGCACATACACACACACATACACACACACACACACACACACACACACACACACACACAAACACTAGTTAACTCCTCCACATAGCATACATCCACACACATGCCATCTATTATGACACAGTGACAAAAATATGACACCATGCTGTGTGTGTGTGTGTGTGTGTGTGTGTGTGTGTTTACTATGGTTGAGTGCTCAGCATTAAGCTTTGCAGTGATGTATGGCCCTTATCATCTGCTGTGCATCAGGCACACACTAGGATAGCACACCAGTCCCTGTAACAATGCAGAATAACACAGATGTGTGTGTGTGTGTGTGTGTGTGTATGTGTGGAAGGGGGGAGGATATACATTTGTCACCATAATTATATCAGACTGGCTCTGTTGTATGTATTCAGCTCTCCTACAGTGGTGCTGAGTGGCTCTAATGGTTCTTCTGGGTAAAACCCGCATACCTGTGTCGCACTTCTTTGTTTGCTCATGTGGTGCCTGTTTTCCCTCCACCGCCTTAATTTCAGTTCCGTTTATTTCAGCACAGGTTGGGATGTTAAAGGAGAGTGCAACAGAAACGTAACATTTTAGAGGGTAAATACTGTGTAAATGAGAACTTATGAGCTTGAAAACTGAACACTTCAAATGGAAGAAGTAAAACAAGTCAGGTCAAGTAGGTTTACTGTTATTTTAGCCATTTACACAGTACATGAAACAATGTTCCTCCAGGACCATGATGCAACACAAGAACAAAGACACAAGCACCACAAGACTACATAAGTGTAGGATAGAGTGACCATAATACAAAGGGAACAAGAGAGAGGAGAGCACAAGAAAAATACAACAGCAACAAAACCACAGGACAAGACATCATTTAGTGTTGGTCACAGTGCACACAACACAGTCAACACTGTGTGCAAATATGCAGAATAGAGGTAGAGAGCAATAAATAATAATAATTGTGCAAATAATAGTAACAGCACGACAGAGAATGTGAAGTATGTAATAAAAAATAGGTATTTACAGTGGCAGTTAGGGAGTAAGATGTTCAGTTTAGTGTGCATATGAACAAAGGGGGATAAACAATTTACTTTAAAACGTATTAAAGTAAAGTATAGTGGCCCCTTATAGTCCTGCGTGAACAAATTTAACCCATCCATCAAGTGAAGCATGGGGCTGCCACCAATGAATGTTAAATTATTAAATATTTAAAAAGTTATTTAAAAAGATATTAGGATAAATAAAAATAACATTCAGGAATTTATGATGGGAAGAGACCAAGATCAGAACTGTCAGATTTTTGTCCAAAACACACAATGACAGTGTTGGCTGATCTGTGCTATCAGATAATGAGGTAAATAATGTTAGGCAGGTAAGAGCACTGGTGCTGGCACCTACACCAGAATGCTGCAGCTGAATTTTGCAGGACTCTTATGCTGAACAGCCAGTAGCTTTTGACGTAACCCTTTATTTGAATGAAGTGAAAGTGATTCTGTCATAGGTGAAAACACCACAGCACACAGTGTGAACAGCACGAAATTCTTCCTCTGTATTTAATCCATTCAGCAAGCGAAGCAGCGGGCAGGCAGGATCACTGCGCCCGGGGAGCAGTGTGTGTGTGTGTAGGGACAGTACCTTACTCAGGGTACCTCAGAGGTGCCACTCGCAGTCTTGGGAATCAAGCCCACGACTTCCTGATCCCAGCCACTAGGCCACCAGCTGCCCCTAGGCCTAATCATCAGAAAAGAAAAGAAATCAGAAAAGAAATCAGACTCTCAACTCCATGATCGGTGCATTTCCAACCCCACTTTTTCTTCTTTCATTAAGTTAAATCAGGTCTGATGGGAAATTCACGTTTGCATTCATGGCCGTGTTTTTATTTGCAGGAGCACACTAACTACGGAAATATATGGTTGTAAACAATTTACTTAGCTGCAGAACTGTATCGTTGTTGTCGTTTTTATTTTTTCTCTTAATTTGAAAGTAAAAAATGAACCAATAGAAGTGCACCAAAAATAATGATAAAATCTCATTCCATTATCTAACATTATAAGTTGAGAATGTATCTTTTTGATGTACAAATCCAGTGGTTCTGCCACTGACTCTTTTTGTCCCTCCTTTGCAGAAGGACCAGGTCCCTTCTTTCAGCCCCCGACAGGAAGACACCTTCCGGGGACATCAGCTGGTGCAGCAGCCTGCACTGTGGACTCCTGCTCCCTCGCTCTCCTCCTGCCTCTGCTCCTGTCCTGCCTGGGCCTGGACTCCGCCTGACCAACCTGCAGCACAGAGGAGTGCAGGAGGACGCGGTGGAGGGCTGAAACATGCACTTGCACTGGACACTCAGACAGATGTCTACACATTAAAGAATGACCCCGCTAAAGCTGCGTCCCTGCAGGAAGCTCTCCGCTGGCTGGACCCTTCGGCCCTGGCTGTGGCAGAAGTGCCTCTGTTGTCGAATGTCAGTGATTCGGCTGTTGTTTGATTGCGTTACATATCACAGTTTTGCACACTTGCTCATTTGCTCTTTCCTGCTTTGTAGGGTTTTTTTTTTTTTTTTTTTTGCTGTTTTGGTGGCAGCTTAGTTAGTGCACTATCTGTGGAGGTGTTAACTGATAGTTCCTCTGAGGACATTTTGATATTTGTCAAAAAATGTATACATGTCGCAGTTTTGCTGTTCTGTAACTTGGCCTGTCTGCTATGGTTTATTTTGAACACAAGTGAACGCAATTTTCTGAAGTGTTTCATTATAGCAAGTTTATAGCAAGCATGCTTTTATCAAGCTGGCAGTGAGGTGTGCTTATGCATCTTTGAAGCTGGATTACACAGTCCTGGATGTAAAATGACAGCAGAGATTAGTTTCCAGAGATTAGTTTCTAGCTCAACATTGATGTTACTGACTGAAACCCCACCCAAGGTTCTCTCTAACTGGCTGAGAGGCATGGTTATGCCATTATTCAACATGTCAAAAAGCCTCTGGTTATCCTTTTTAACAGGGAAAGGAGCTTTGTCAAGCATTGCCATGTTTGTGATGACCATGGCATTGTTCTTATTGAAATCAAGAACTAAGACTTTGATTGACACCAAAATGTCCCTAGGGATGCAGCCATAGGTTGCATTACATGGCAAACAACATATTGCGAATATATTGATATGCCCTTAAAATAAAGGTACCAAAAGACTTCTATGTTCGATACGAGAGAAGAGCCACGTTTGGTTTCAACTGGTATAAAACCCACACAGTGTATAAGAACCTTTAAAAGGTTTTTTACTCAAATAGGGAACCAGAGCTGCTTCATCTATGGCATTGCTTGAATAACCTTTCCTGACACCTCTTTTTTTTATTATCCGTGTTGTAATTGCAAATTATTAGCAATATACTGAAAGGATGTTGGTGAACTCTTGCTGTGACGTTGGTACATAATTTTGACCTACATTATTTTCTGTTGCTTCATGTGGTTCATCCAAACACCTAGAACCCCCATGACTGGTCAGGACACAGTGATCTCACTGCTCTCACAACCAGGTCCTTGGAGCACCCACTGCTCAGCACATTTTAATATCTTTTACACTCCCAACACATCCGATCCAACTAATCAGCTCATTATTAACCACTTACTGAGCTGGGGTGTGTGTGTGTGTGTGTGTGTGTGTGTGTGTGTGTGTGTGTGTGTGTGTGTGCATGCAGGAAAAGCACAAAAATGTGGGCCTCCAGGACCAGGGTTATAAAATACTGGGTTAGAAGATAAATTCCAAATTGCTCTCTAACTATATATGCACAGTATATGTCATTTGCTCCTAGTCAAATGACGTGTTGCTGATTTAGAGCAGTATTGAGAAAAAAAAATAGATTTTGCCTAT
>JBBJLS010066094.1:0-12703 GCA_037577275.1 Bryconaethiops microstoma
TAGTAGTGTTTCACCGTCCAACTGGTCTCATTGTGAGAGGAGAGTGTCGATTACAGCAGTGTTTTTATACTTTTCCTTTTTAAATAAGATGTGATTCAGGTGATCAGTAATCAGTCCCTCATAAAGCAGAAAGTTTTTTGGGGGGGGGATAAAAACACCTGTGTATGTGATGCCTAACTAATGTAACTGTAATTAATTTTGTAATAATAAAATTACATTAAAATATTGTAGCACAATAACAGTAGTACTTTTCTAAATGCTTATGCCATTTCCTATTGGTGCTAAAGGTTATTTTTAGTAAATTTGTTTAGAATAATAAATTTATTAGCAACCGAATGGTAATGTGTTTTGTGTCAAGGCCCCACCAACATCGAGGGCAACGCTGAATCCGCCCGTGTGGTTGACCTGCGGCCCTGGATGGATTACGAGTTCCAGGTCATCGCCAGCAACATTCTGGGCAGCGGAGAACCCAGCATGCCCTCTCAGCCCATCCGCACCAAACAGGCAGGTCAGAGGAACCCTCTAATCACACACTTCAGAACACGCCTCTTCTGTTCCGGATCCTGTTTCCTGGATACAAATGAGTTTAGTTTTGGACTACAGAAATTTAAGTGTCTTCACAGTTTGAATTCAAGACCACAGTAATGTCACACATATTTAATACTGGATCTGATAAAAAACTGTGACTTTTCAGTGAAGTATAATGTCATATATTAAAATCTTTTACAGTAAGAAACAGCCTGGACACACTCAGTTATATGTATTGTTTCGTGTGTGCTTTCTTGTTTTTGAATATGTTGAATCTTTTAAAGGCTATGTATTGTTTGGTATTGTTCAGTTTACCCTATTTTTGTTGTTTGGCCTTTTTCCAAAAATCTTGATCACTCAGTTAATGGTTAAAATGATTAAAAGGCTTCTGTTCAGTCCTGAAAGTAAAAACAGACCCTGCTGTAATATCTTTTGCACTGTCTCTGTTGACGTATGTGCTTTGTGTGTGCTGGTGTTTCAGCTCCTACAGTGGCTCCCAGTGGCCTCGGTGGGGGAGGAGGAGACCGCAGTGAGCTCATCATAACGTGGACGGTAAGGATGCTTTCCTCACAGTCAGCTGCTGTTTTATTCATCTGTCTTTCTGATTTTAGAAAATTCATAGATTTTATAGGCCCCCACTGTGGTGCAGCGCATAGCACTGTTTCCTCACACCTCCAGGGTTGGGGTTTCAATCTGGGTCATGGCCGTGTGTGTGAGTGTGTGTGAGTGTGTGTGAGTGTGTGTGAGTGTGTGTGAGTGTGTGTGAGTGTGTGTGTGTGTGTGAGAGAGAGCCACAGAGAGAGCTATTTCAGACTGGATCAGTTAGGGATTTTATAGGATTTTATCCTCTTCTGTATTTTTTAGAAATCAAAATCAGTGTGCAATTCATTCTAACTGCGTTTTCATTTTGAGTTCAGTTCATTCATGTTTTCCTTTTCTTCATGTACTGTGATAATTCTCGGGCGAATGCAATTGTGAAAGTAGTTTGTAATCCACTTAGTTCTGTAATAAATAGAATTATATCTTAACTGCGTGAGCGTGAAATTAATATAACTGATTACATTCCATTATTTCCTACTTGGCTTTTAAAATTGTGCCGATTCATTTTAAGAACTGTTCAGTATCTAATAAAAATAATTCAGTAATGACCATGAAACTCATGCATGTTAAATGTCAATTTGAAAAAACAGGAAAGCAAGGCATTCTTTAAGTAATGTCATAGAAGAACAACTTTTGGCTCCTTAAAGAACCATGTTTGAAAAGAGATTTGTGACCAATTTAAAGGTTCTTAAGAAAACTTTTTGTAAACGACATGCATAAGTATGAAGAACTTTTCAACTGCACATAATGTAATTTTTTAAAGAACTTTTAAATTGGAATAGGTTATTTTCTTTTTTATGTCCATTGAAAGTATTTTAAGGAAACAAAAGTGGCAAATGACCACAAAAGCCTCCGAGTCCACAAACAGATTTCTAAAAAACGTATAATTTAGAATGTAAACAAAGATAACACAGTAATCATAATGTTGTCTATCAACTTGACAGTATAATAATGCATGGGGTGGTGGTGGCCTGGTGGTAGGGTACTTGCCTCTGGACCAAGAGGTCATGGGTTTGAATCCTACCTCCTGAGCAAGACCCTTAACCCCAAGTTTCTCCAGGGAGACTGTCCCCTGTAGTTAGGGAATGGAAGTCGCTTTGGATAAAATGCAAAATGATCAGCACCAAAATATGTCCCTGTAACATAAAATTATGTTAGAGGGACAGCTCGAGTTGGACCTTTTTGGAGAAAAAGTCAGAGAGGCGAGACTGGATTGGTTTGGACGTGTGCTGTGGGGAGACTCTGAGTCAGTTGGGAGAAAGATACTGAGGAGAGACTGAGTGTGTTGGGCGGAGGATGTTGAGGATGGAGCTGCAGGGAAGAGGAAAAGAGGAAGGGCTAGTTGGAGGATTATGGATGTGGTGAGGGCAGACACGCAGGCGGTAGGTGTGAGAAAAGGGGATGCAGAGGACAGAAGGAAATGTGGCAACCCCTAATCGGGAAGTAGAAGAAGAAGAAAATTATGCTTTTCAAAATGTCTAAACATTTCTCTTTTTTGTGGAATTTCCATGTGTCTTTAGAGGGGTCAATGTAAAATAAGTTCAGTTATTATGCTTGGTTTAGGCATGCTTGATGATACTTATTTGGATGTAAATGAATGTGTTTTGTCTTTCAAGACAAACCTGACTGTTCCATTAGTTTTAAAACCACACCTGAACATTCACTTAACTTTCACACCACATCTGAGTAATCAATCAGCAAAGACCTTTACATAAGGAGCAGGGCCAGTGGTACCTGAACACTTGGACTACTCAGACACTTTTAGTAAGAAGCAATTTCATCATGCCAAAAAAAACCCAAACGATGCTGTACGATGCATCATTGCAAAGCACCAGGAGACAAAATCTGTTGCAAACAAACCTGGGCATGGACAAAAGTGCAAGATTTCAAAGACTTTCAAATGAGAAAAATAATCAGAGATTTCAACAAGGATCCCCGGGTCTCTGCCAAGGTGCAAGTTTGCTGAACTGGCCTCTTCCGCAGTTGATGTGTCAAGGAAGACAGTTGTGAGAGCTCTTCATTGCTGAAACAACAGCACATCAGTGCCCGACTGAAGTTTTGCCTACATGGGAAGTCTGTTCTTTGGTCTGATGAGACTAAACTTGTTTGGAGAAGAAAGAGAGAGGCCTTCAACCCTAAAAACACAGTTCCCACTGTTAAACATGGTGGTGGGAGCATCATGTTGTGGGACACTGGGAACCTCTTTAGTGTTCATTGGGTCATGGAAAAAAAGAGCAGTATGTTGACATTTTGAAGAATAATTTAAAGAAATTTGCTTCAAGTCTCACTTTAGGTCACCGCTGGGTCTTTCAGCAAGATAATGACCCAAAGCATGCCTCCGAGTTGGTCATAAACTTTTGAAGGACATCAAAATTAGGGTCCTGGAGTGGCCCTCACAGAGCCTAGATATCAGTCCCATTGAGAATCTGTGGTGGGTGCTCAAGATCAATGTCCGTGCTTGAAAACCATGCAATCTAGATATTCTGGAATGATTTGCCATGGAAGAGTGGGTTCGTATACTTCAAGAGACATGTGCCAACCTAGTTAAGAACTACAAGGAGAGGCTGTTGTCAGTTGTAAGACTGAGAGGCCACACAGTTGACCATTAAATATCAGGGGGGCTAATAATTTCGTCTTGTCATTTTTCAGTTTTCTTGCTAAAATTCAGCACATCAATAGAAGATCTTAATCACACTTTGTGGAGATTTTGTCTTTGTTCTTTTGGAAGCATTAACCATTTTTGTTATGGTCATTTCCTTGGAAATATCAAGGGTTTGTGGGATTTCTTTAGTGGGGCTAATAATTCTGACTATAATAAAACTGCATATGGACCCACACTTTAAAACCCCATTCTCACATAAATACCTTGCATATTAGTGACGTAGTAGCTGCTGAACACTGAATGATGAGTGTAGTTAGTGAATATCAAATTCTAGATGTTAAATAAGAATAAATAAGCCAAGTGTCGGTGTATTAACAGCATTTAGGCTCTTCTGATGATGAGACACCACACATTTTGAGAAGCTCCTCTTACGTCATGCTAGGTTTCCCAAACTTCTCACTTGCAACGTGTCTTACCCTCTAGCCTACCAGGCCGCTCTGCAGCTGGGTCAGGACCCGTCTAACGACTGTCCAGACAGTCAACGCACCATCAGGATTGTGGCTCAGAAACAGGGCAATAATGAGGCTACTCTTGGTCCGGAATACCAAGGACGCAAAATCACCATCCAGAACAGTAAGTCTTCTGTATACCGCCCTTAACTTATCGTCTAGTACAGCCATCGCCACCCTTTGAGAACTAATGAAAGAAAGAAAAAAAAATGTCGCTGGTGTCCTGTGATCTTAAAAGAACAGTTAAGGAAAAAAAAAAAAACGATGTTTGACATATTGTTACCTGTGGAGGTGGATGAATTATTGGCTTTAAGATGGCTACCATTGTACATGTTTATAGATAAGCACATAAACTAGTTTGTTTTACTTCACAGCTTGATATTGTTTAAGGCAAGTGTGAGACTAATTGCTTGCTGGCTACATTAGCCTTATAGTTTAAAACTAAAAAAACTTTCTGACACATTCATTTGGTTGAAAAAAAAGATATATAATCTTATTTTTAAACAAAATTATTCCTTTTAAGTTGAAAGAAAAGTTGCAGGTTCTGCCTGTATTTCATATTTTTAAGCAAGAACACTGTTCCCCTCCTTTTGGACACCTGTTGTGTCTGTCTGCTGAGGAATCTTCTGTCTTTTCTGTCAGAGGCTGACCTGGTGATCACTGAAGTGATGTGGTGGGACAATGGCATCTATGTCTGCTCCATTGAAGCTTATGGAGATATGACGGGTGGCAGAGACCAGTTTGTCAAACTCATTGTCTACAGTGAGCAGCTTTTTCGTTGAACACATAAATAAGCAGCCTCAATGATAGGCCATTGTCAGCTTTTCTATTTTGAACAGAACAAATCAATAAAGACCTCTTATTTTATGTTGTATTTAGATTTTTGTGTGAGGCGTATTTTACACGTGTATCTTGTTTTTGCAGACTGGCTGACCGTACTCTTCATTATCCTTGGAGTCATTCTCCTCATCATCCTCTTTGGTATCTGCTGCTGCCAGTGTTGTCCACAGCGCTGCTGCTGTTACATTCGCTGTCCATGCTGCCCACGGACTTGCTGCTGCCCTGAAAAAGGTAGAGCCAGAAACCAATTCACACCAGGAGTGTAAGGATCTAACTCAAGATTCAAGATCTCTTAACTATTTATAAGCTTGACTATTGAGATATATATTAAGTTATATATTTATCATAATATATATTGAATGTTGCATTTTACCACATCTTACTATATACTCCATATATATGAGAACCTGTTGTTTGGTGTAAAATTCCTCTCCAAATTACAGCTAAAAAGTTGATGCACTGACCTTTTGAGAAATGCTTCTTGTGGCTGTTGCTGCCTCAATCCCAGTGTGTTGAGAAGGACAAGAGCACCCCCTTTTGACTAACTAGTGTAATGCGATTTTAATAATGGTGGCTTGAACTAACAAGTCCATGAAAACCCACACTGTATATTCATTCTTCCTCTCAGCGGTGATGCAGTACAGAATGATGAAGGAGGCTCAGAAGGCCATGAATGCGTGGACCAATGGACAGGTCTATGCCCCCCTGAGTAACGTTAGCTCCCAGGCATACCAGATGAATCCCATGCTGTACGCAGGTCAGTCAACCAAAAGTTATTTTCTGTGTAAAGTATGATATAATATGAATTCTGTCTGTTTATCAGTCCCTGGCATCTTTCTTCATGAATTCAAGGTGATGCTTACTGTGCGATCTGGTGCTACTGTGTGTGCTACATGGATTTTGTGAATATAAGCCCTGATTGTGTTCACTGGAATACTGCTGGAGTTGTACCAGGAAAATCATTCCTCTTATTTTATTTGCTTCAATATGGTGACTGATTTCTGACTTGCATGCATTCTGTGTCAAAGTCTGTATACACATTACAGGGTTGAATTGGCACAAATACAGTCAAAAATGACAGGCTGAGCTGTGCTAATTGTTTAAAATCAATATATAAATCACTTTCTTATGTGGCCTTACTTATCAGCTATATAGTTGATCAGAATACTGTTTTCTTTTTTTAGTTGTTTAAAAACACACTTTATTACACATGCATTGAAAATTGTTGTCACCAGCTGCTAACTTGATGATAAAATACGTGCATGCACCTTCAAAGGCGTGTGGGTCTCTTACTAATGCATATGTAAACCAAGAAGGCAAAAACGATGTCAAAGCCCTATTATATATGTCACCTGTAACTAATGCAGGTTAGAGCAAGAGCTGCTTCGTAGACTCTACCAGACCAACAGGATCATAACAGTTCAGTTGATTGTTGATTTCTATAGTTTAAAATGATGTGGACTGAAACACTGATTAAGATGAAATCTGTTCTGTCAGACATGCATTAAGTGTGAATTATTCCTTATCCAGGTTCAGCATCAGGAAAGATCCCCATGACACCCATGCCCCTCCCGCCTCCGCATCCGGGCCCAATGCCTGTCCACATGCCACCACCCAGCATCCATGGCAATGGGAGCATCCACAGCAGCGCTCACGGTACCAACAAGATGCTGGACTATTTGGAGAGTCAGGTGCGAGGCATGGACCTGACCAGCCCCCTCCTCCAACCTCAGCCAACCTTGCACCCAATCCCCCCTCCGCCGCAGCACATGCCCCAGAACGTGCCGTTCTCCGCCGGTCCTCCCAGCATGCTGTCCGCGCTGAATGACGGTCCTGGCCCCCGACGGCCCCAAGGAACACGCCCCCCCAGCGGCTCATCTGGGTATGGGCGGCACTACCCTCCTCCTTCCGGACGCAGCATGACCCGAAGCTACAGTCAGGAAGACATGCTGGATAACCGGAGCCGGGCCGGAGAGCCTGGTTACCGTCCACGCTCACGATCTAGGGATGACCTGCTGGCGAATCCCGGACGCCCGGGACCATCCAGACATGACCGGAGTTACTCACCCCCCCGTCGCAGGGGCTCCTGGGGTTCGGCCAGTGATGAGGACAGCAGGAGGGGAGGGTCCAGAGGAGCACGAGGTGGACACTATTCCGAACACCCACCCAGCTACAGCGAGTACGAGCCTGGCCAGAAGCCGATGAAGCGCCCAGAGCGGTTCTCTGTAAGATTCAATATTTGTTCTCCTCTGAAAATACTAACACATCTTACCACAGTCACAAGAAAACAGTGTAACTGTTTGATTTTTATTTTACTTTGAAATTTTTTATTCTATTCTGTTTACCAGGTTACATGAGACAGTGATGTTATGCTATGTAAACTTTTTTTAACCTCTATTCTGCTCAATAGATGGAATCACTGTTGTGTATATAAACTGCCATTCAAGTGTTTGGAATCACTTTTCGTAACAATATTTTTGGCCATTTTAGGCTGCGCTGATGCCATATACAGCATATTGCCTTTAGGCTTTTTAAAATTTTTGGATTAGTAAGTTAGTTTAAGGTGAAAAAATGCATTGTACCTGTATTGTAATTTACTGTACCTAAAAAAAAAAAAGGTAAATTTACCTTGGGGGACTAAAATTTACCTCGATGGTACCCTTGTTTTTCTAGCAGTGTACTTTTTAGGTGTTTTGGTCAATATCTGTGCTGCGGAAGATTTTCATGGAAAAAAAATATTGTCACTTTAGAAATATAATGCACAACGTATTTGTGTTAGAAGGCTAAGGCCTTTTAGAATAATCTAAAGATGTGGACATCTTTAAATTCTTCATTTAATATTTTACTATTTGTAATTCTGGAAACTAGTGTAGTTGCACACAACTGAATTTATTAGAATCATTTTATACATTTATCTGCTGATGTACTGGTATTATATTATGGAAAACACTGTAAAAACCTTACCATTCAAAAGCTTGAAATCAGTCATTTTAATATGACAGAAGTACTTTAGAAGTGCAGGATGTTTTAAAATTTATTATTATTTTTTAAAATTTAATTTAGACCTTCAAGTTAAATAGTCAATACAGATGCAGCGTTACATCTTACATTTATGTGGCTTGCTGAAGAAAGTTGGAGAAACTTTGGTCTTCTGTATTTCTGACATAAGACACATTTTCAATTTTTAAAATGTATTTCTTATAACAAAACACCCTTATTTTACTGTCCCCTTGTACAAAAGATGGAAATGCAAAATTATGACACACTGAGAAAAAACATCTTAAAATAGCAGCTAACGTCTCATTTGCAATATTACAGTCTACGCCAATACTTTTTATTACATTCAAAAGAAGTATTTATATTAAGTTTATTTAGGCTTGTGCTTGAAGGCGCATTACTTTACATGGCACTTCACTTTCTTTTCATACTAACATTGATATAGCAGTCATGCACTAAACACACACACATACACACACTTTTTTTTAGACTGTGCATTGACTACACCTTCTCTGTCCTGTAGGAAAAGAGCTCACGCAGTGGTACCAGTATAGTAATCTGAAGATCCTCTCTGAACCACCATTATGGAGCTTATCCTGGAAAACACTACCTTTAAACCGTCGCCAAGGACTGACATGGAAATATGAAGGTTTTTATAAAGGTTTTGAATGCCCAACCCTGCTCTAGAAGACCTACTGTCTTATTTTGTTGGCCCAACATTTTTGAGGAAAGAGTCTCTTGGTACTGAGAGCTGGTTTTATCACAAGACGTATCCTTCTGATTAACTAAGAGGGTGCAGTTGAATGTCCACCAAAGAAGCAACATTCAGTTTTCACCAAAATGAAGGTACAAGAGTTTATTACTTTAAACAGGTATTTACTAGCTAGTCCCTGATTTAATGTAATGTACAGTGTATATAAAGGTGATCTCTTGGAAGCATTTGTTTATGGTATATGTAGATATTAAGGCTATAGTGATTTTTTTTTTAAAGCTGTTTTGTTTGCCTCAAGCAAGTGCCTCATTATATATTTATTCTTGAAATTTTCTCAACAGCACAGTAGGCAAGCATCCCAATATTTACAGTGATGCATGACAATTAGAATAAAAAATTATCTCTTTAGTGTCGGACAGATTAATGGTAATGAGCTACTGCAATATATGACGCTAGTTCAACTTATGATGGTATCAAAGTTCTTTTTTTTGTCTATAAAATAAATGGCCAAATGAACATTCACATTGTTTACATGTGGGAGGTACTAATTTGTGGCGTGAGTTTATTTGTGGTGGTGCTGATTGAAAGAGGGGGAAAATCAGGACCATGAAAAACTATAGATGAGCTGTGTTCGGAAAGTGCACTCGTTCACTCTGTAGGGCACTATGTAGTGAATCAGCCATTTTGTAGTGTTGTTCAAAATTCCAACTGTCAATTTCAACCACTAGTTAGTACATTACAAAATCGCTGCGCAACACGTCAAAATCTAGTGTCCAGACACTGTACACTACATGAATACACATACACATACACATTTGGTTACGTCTGATGAGCAAAATACGTCCCAGACGCCTCGCCCTGATGGCATTACGTCTTCTCTGTCTCAGCAGCAGTATCTTGACAAGTATCAAAATTAATGCTTGAATTGGATCCATATCTCCGGAAAGCTAGCAAGCTATGATAGCTACTGAAAAGGTTTTAAGGAAAAAAAACACTTGCATGCGAGATTGCCACAGTTCAAAAACCTTTGGTTACATTGTTTTATATATATATTTTTTGTGTATGGACAGGCGTAACTTGTATAGACACAATTCATGTGTATTTAAAATGTACATTGTTAGCATAATAAGTGCTGCAATCCCCATCATGTTTAGTAGGCTACTCCAGTGCTGCAGAAAAAATAGATATGCACAGTTTTTAAACATTGCTGTTTATTACAGTTAACACAAGTAGAAATCAATATATTAAATGGTATAGAAATATTAAGTTTGTTTAAATACTTATCATCCTGAATGCAACATAGCCGTGTCATAGGCCCACATGGAGAGACGAGACGTGGGTTTATGCAACAGTTAGTAAAAACGTAATATCCAGAGTGTCCGAATTAACTAAACGTCCCTCCCCTTGTTCACTAGTTAACCCACCTATATAGTAAACACTATGTAGTAAATGAGTGAGCGAATGAACGAGTGCACTTTTTGAACACAACTATGGTCTTTGCTTAGCAATGGCTAAAAGCTACACAGCCACAGAACTCTTAGATATGAGTCTTTATGTCTAAACTAGTGTCATTTTACTGTTATTTATCTGGAACCAAGCCTGTACTGTGGCATGTGGCTCTTTTGGTTAACTAAGCTGCTGTTGGTTTAGCAAACAAGCTACAGATCCAAACACCACAGAACATGTTTGATTTTGGCTTTCTGTCACTTCAACAACAGTCACTCGACTTTGCTCTCTCAGATAGTAGTTTTGTTTTGTTTTTTTAATCATCTGCACTTGTATCAGCAGAGCACTGGTCAGTCAGAACTTAAAGTGTATTGTGTAACACTGTTAGGATCTCTTGCCTGCTCACTAATCTAATGTTAAGTTAGCCAAGTAATCTACAGCTCCCAACACCACAGTACAGGCTACATTTCACATTTTATTCCATCCACCAGCAGCTATTTGACTGTACTCCCTCGGATTTTAGTCTACACTTGTTTTTTTTTTTCTTGTATTTTTATTGGTTTTATTAATTACCCTATAGTATTTGCTCTGGTTAGTGCTAATGATAATCAGCCCCTCTCCTAATTAGCTGCGCCATTAAATGCAACATTTAACTGAAAGTGGGTTTCTGACTTGGAAGATCAGAGGAACCTTGCTAACCCTGATCTCAAAATCCAAAGTGGCTGCAGGGTGCGTCAACAGTAGTGAAAGCTGTAGTAAACATTGTTTATTAGCACTTTTATCTTATTGATGTCTCATAAAATCAGTCGTACACACAGTATTGACCAACTGTGGTGTGTGTATATATGTAAAAAAACATCTGATGTGTTATCAGTTAGTATTGCTGATAATGAATAACGATAGCTAACTTGGTTTTTGCTGATTTGGATGTGTTGTCACTCAGAATCAGAAATCTTTATTGATCCTGGAGCAGATTACTTATGCCAGTTCTTACTTCCCATTACAGAGGTACAGTAATCACCCACTTTTCGCAGGGGTTATGTTCCAAGAGCACCTGCGCATAGTGAAAAACCGTGTAAAAAAATATGCGTGAAATGCCTATTTTTATAGTGTAAACCCAAAATACTTTTAATTTCATTTTAAAAGTTTAATACATTGCCCTTAACGAAAATGTAAAGATAAGCCCGTACAGACTGTACAGTAATTCATGCACGGGCAGTTTCTTTGGTATAAACATGTCAATACAGTAATAAATTAGTGTAATTTTTAGTAATAAAAATACAGTAAAATTTCAGGGTAATCACCAATAATTTTCACATCCATCATTGACTGTTCATCAGCGGCGCGTGTTATTCAGGGTTCTTCAGGAGTACTGTATTGTAGAGACCCGCTGGTTAAAGCAGACATTGGATGGCACCTCTTTTAATTTAATTTACAGTAATAAAACTACTGGGCTTTAAGAAGAACAAAACGAAAAACAAGAGAAACACTCAAGATGAGTCAGGGGTGGACTGGCAATCTGCGTGTTCTGGAAAAGTACGGCTGTCCGGCGCCGAGACGCAGACCTCTGGTGAAGAAACTCCAGGCTGTGTTTTAGTCCCAGTCCACCCCTGCTCTGAGTGCAGCATATTTAACCATTTAACCATCCCAAAAGCATTTTCTTTGTGTTCTCACGACAGTACAAAAACATTAATACAGCTATATTTTATATGGAAATGTAGCCGAATTTACGTTCACATTTATGTTACAAAATTTGTAAATTTTTCTTAATTTAGAAGTAAAATGCGTTAAAAAAAACCCAAAAAATGCGGAGAATATTTGCAGGTTCCACGTTATTGTGGAGATTTCCGCATAAAACTATCAGTTCGGTTCTCATATGTCAACTACAACCCCCACAATAATAATGTGTATATATACTCCAGTAATATATGGAGACGTGTCTGGAAAAAAGTGGACGCAGCCAAACCCTATGCCTCCTCCTGTAGGCCTGTTGACCTTTGACACCATCATAAGTGGACCTAAATAGGAAAATGTATCAGTTCTTACTTTGTGTATAAATCTTAAAAGCTATTCATCTAAATTCTGCCTATAGAATGTGTTTTGTTTTTTTTTCATTTTATTTTGTAATGTGAAGGAAGGAAGCCTTGTGTCTGATACTGATCAGCTGATTGATCTGAGCCAAACAAAGACACATTAACAAAATGAACATTGAAAAGTAGGACTACTGTTTGTATGTGGTGAAGGGGCATTTTTTAAATACTTTGAGATATAAACTAACAAAATGTTCTATAAAAATTAAAAAATATGTGAAATGTGCAATAAAATATTTTATGAAACATGCTGTTACTTCTTTTTTTAAGTTTATTTAATCCCTGCAGCCTAGTGGTAGGACACTTGCCTCTGGACCAAGAGGTCGTGGGTTCAAATCCTACCTCCAGCACCACCACTGGGTTCCTGAGCAAGACCCTT
>JBBJLS010066125.1:0-12701 GCA_037577275.1 Bryconaethiops microstoma
AAACAATAGAGCAGCTGTTCTACATCTGTGGTAATAGCATGAAAGTAGCGTCTGTATTGCAGTGAACGGGGTAAAGACATCCAGGTGCAAAACATTTTGTTTTTGTTTAGTGTTTATTATGTTTACCTTTTGTCGATAAGAGTTTTAGAGATGTATTATATGCTGAGTGCAAATTACAACATAGGGAGAAAGAGGTTACATCCATAGGAAAATATGGCTGAAAACTAAAAAGAAGCAAAATCATGAGCAAAATAAAAAAGGAGGACAGATTGTACTGCTACAAGACACACATTTAAATTCCACCAAGCATGAAAAACTGAAAAGAATGGGGTTATAAACCAGGCCCTATGAGAATATAGCTACCTGAAAACTCACAAAGAGCATTATTCACATTGGTCTTGGAAGTAAAAGATAAGGAAGGAAGATATTTACTAGTCTCAGGAAAGATAGAAGAGGTTATGATAACATGGCTAAATGATAACACGGAAAATTAAGGTTCTGACTGCTCTTCAGGTGAGTGGTTTCTTAAAGCTCTCTCTAAGGTATTTGACAATGGACTTTCCAAGCATGAAGCAGCACAGTGACTGCTTACTTTAACAGTTCAACATGTCACGGCACCACCACCTGAATGCATCATTGAGGAACCTATGCAACTGGGCCGTACTTACCTTTCATCAGAGGAGCAACAGCACCACCTAAGAACCACTTTTGATTGTACTGTGGAGTGGAAGGACATCAGTGCGATTCATGCCCCATGCTGCAGGGAAAAGCCAATGCTCACCAATGGCCAGGGACACCTTGGTGAGCGGATCTGTCTCCTTGGTCTCTGCCTCCCATTGCCGGCTCTCTATCTCCCTCTCTTGGTCGACCATTGGTGGCGTCAAGCTCCAGGCCCTGCTGGATTTGGGGGCAGCAGCCAACTTAATGGACCTGACATTGGTCCAGCAGCTTGAGATACCATATTGTCCTTGTGAGAAACTGTGTTTATTACACCCAGTGGTCATTATGTATACTTAGCTATGCCTTTTGAATTGTGCAATGCTCCAGCTGTCTTTCAGGCCCTTATCAACAACATGCTGAGGGAATTCAATGACCAGTGCATCTATGTGTATTTGAATGATATACTCATCATCTCAGCCTCCTTGGAGGAACATGTGCAGCATGTCTGGGGTGTGCTCCAAAAGCTCTTATGACACCACCTCTTTGTCAAGTTGGACCTCTGTCACCTTTTTGGGTTTTGTATTGGGACCTAATGGTTTGGTCATTGATCCTGCCAAGGTTAAGGCTGTCCTTGCCTGGTCACTACCAGAGACTGTGAAACAATTAGAACTTTTTTAGGCTTTGTTCATTTTTATTGTAGGTTACAGTACTACAGTACTGTGGCATCTTCTCTGATCTCCTTGCTGTGTGATTCACCATATTCTCTTCGCTGGACAATGGCCACCCAGCTAGCATTAAAAGACCTTAAATGATGGTTTACTTCGGCCCCCATCCTGGTACATCCTGACCCAAATCTGCCCATGGTCATTGAAATTGATGCCTCAGACACTGGGGTGGGAGCAGTCTTATCTCAATGCTCTCCACAACACAACAAGATGCACCCTTGTGCCTTTTTTCCAGACGACTGACCCCCACAGAAGCTAGATATGACATTGGGAAACGAGAACTTCCTGCAGTTAAGCTTGTACTGGAGGAGTGATGACACTGGCCAAGCACCTGTTTCTGGTATGGACTGACCACAAAAGAAGCCAAAAGGCTGAATCCACGTCAAGCCAGGTGGGACTTGTTTTTTACACATTTTAATTTTACCCTGTCATACCAACCTGGATCAAAAAAACAAAAACCTTATGACCTATCGTGGCAGTTTTCCCCAGATTTGTCTCCCACAGTGCCAGAACCCATCTTCCCTGAGACCTGCGTGTTAGCACCAGTTAGCTGGGCCCCTATGGATGAAGTCTGAGCTGGCCATCATGGAAAACCACCACCCACCAGCACACCCCCAGATCTCATGTATGTGCCCACTGCCCTATGATCTTGAGTGCTGGAGTGGGGTCATTCCTCTCCCCTAACTGGTCATCCAGGCTGGCAGTGCACATTAAACCTCATCTGTCGACAGTTCTGGTGGCCAACCCTGAATGAAGACATTCTATCCCTCATCGTCCTTGGTCCCACTTGTCAATGGACTTCATCACAGGGCTTTCTCCATTGGATGGTAATGGGGATATCCTCCCTCTCTGCTACCAGAAATGCTGTTCTTGGGACCAGCCTTGTCTGCCAACCTATCCATACGACGCATCCGGACTGCCTGGTGCAAGACCCATAAAGCCCTTCTCCAGTCTTCAGAGCAATTTTAACACCAGGCTGACTGTTTGCATTGAGCAGCTCTTGTCTACCACTCAGCTGACTGTGTCTGGGTGTCTACTAAGGCCTTTCCAGTCCAGAAAGATTCTCGAAAACTGGTGCCACGGTACCATGAGCTATTCAGAGTGGTCCAGAGGGTCAATCCCATAGCCTACCAGCTATCCATACCCCTGGTCCCTCCAGTTAAGTCCCGTGTTCCATGTGTTGGTGTTGAAAAACATCATGATCTCTCCTCTCTCCCCTTATATCCAGGTGCCGCCTCCTCCACGCCTATTTGATGGTGGTCAAAATGTAAAATGTATAATGTATAACTAAAGGAATAACGACATTTCACTCTATAATAGATTAGTGCCAAATAATGGATTTTCAAACTATGAAACAGAGGTAAAGATAGGAAAATCAAGATTTTTATAGATATCTACAAAATTGACACTGTTGTAACCAATTCATTAAATATTACCCAATAGATATGGGGACCCGGTGTTAAAAGAAGTTGTAAGAGTTAATGCCTCTGACTTAAATAAAGGTACTCTATCTAGACTATATAAGGGATTTCTAACTAAAAAGCCCTGCTCTACAGACTATGTTAAAAATAAATGGGAGAAGGAAGGTAATATTTAGACGGAAGTGTTTAATTAGATTTTTTTATTGCTCCAATGCAAAAAAACACACTATGCAGGAGGAGACTACAAATGTTGTTAACCAGGAAGCCAACCATTGGCATATATTTTGGGGATGCTTAATTGTAAAACATTTCTGGTTAGAGATACACAAAATATTGGGAGATATATTTCATACAAATAAGTCTTCTTAGGAAAAACTTAATTCATCTCAGAGTACTGTAACAAATACTTATTCATTATGTAGATATCTGCAGGAAAGAAGGTCATTACTAGACATGGGTCACTTCCTGGTTCCCTTACATTAGTAGAATGGACAGATGCAGTTAATGAAATGTATTTAATGGAAGTTCTTCAATTCAACTACAAATGGGAAAATGCATTAAGATATGGTTTTAATTGGATTATTTACATGCAGCAAATACAATCACATTCTCTGGAGATAAATGATGGATAGATATTTATAGAATTTAAGACCCACCATATGCCTGAGCTTCTCAGATTCCTAATTAGACATTTTTTTAGGGGACATGGTAATATATGTATACACAAATTTTTCATTTTTTTTAAATAAATATATTTTTATTCTGATTATAGTTTAAATGTATTTTTTATTTGTATTTTTATTTATTTGTTTGTTTGTTTATTTATTTTCTAGTTTTTTTCTGTTTTTTTTTTTATTATTTGCTTATTGTATATATACGTGTGTGTGTGTGTTTCTCATTAGCTTTCATTAAAAAACATGATTTTGATGTGAAATAAAACTAAATATTTATGAATATTTGAAGATGTATATGAGGAACATTTGCTGAAGATTTATGGGGCCTGCAGTTAAGGCAACTCAGTCATGCATTTGCAGCCATGACACCATTATAGAGCTAAAACACGAACTCCATTTAATACCATTTACACTGAAAATATAACCACTCCTTCAGTGCCCAGCTGACACCTACATCCATACTTACTGACAGGACAGTCTCTTCTGACTAGAGCACCTTCCATTTGTGGAGTTGCCCACATGCCTTTTGGCAAACTTAAAACGTCTCTTCTTATTTTTAACACTAAGTAATGGCTTTTTTTTCTGGCCACTCTTCCATAAAGCCCAGCTCTATGGAGTGTATGGCTTATTGTGATCCTATGGACAGATACTCCAGTCTCTGCTGTGGAACTCTGCAACTCCTTCAGGGTGACCTTGGTCTCTGTGCTGCCTCCCTGATTAATGCCCTCCTTGCCTGGCCTGTGAGCTTTGGTGTGCGGCCCTCTCTTGGCAGGTTTGTTGTGGTACCATGTTCTTTGAAGACGATGGATTTGGTGGTGCTCCAGGGGATCATCCAAGATTTGGATATTTTTTTATAACCCAACCCTGACTTGTTTGGAGAGCTATGGCCTTCATGGTGTGATGCCTCTTGCTTAGTGGTGTTGCAGCCTCTGGGGCCTTTCATAAAAGGTGTGTTTATACTGACAGATCATGTGACACTTAGATTGCACCCAGGTGGACTTTATTTTACTAATTATGGGACTTTTGTAGGTAATTGGTTGCACCAGAACTTTACAGGGGCTTCATAGCAAAGGGGGTGAATACATATGTACACGCCAATTTTTCAGTTTTTTTTTTAATTATTTTTTATATATATTTTTCTCATTTCACTTCACCAATTTAGACTATTTTGTGCAGATTCATCACATAAAATAAGATTAAAAATCATTTAAATTACAGGATGGAATGTAACAAAATAGGTAAAAAGCCAAGGGGGGTTGAATACTTTTCCAAGGCATTGTACTACTATTACTATTCATTTTGTTATTTACTGCATCTTATTTTATTTCTGACTCATGGCTGGGTCTTTGTGTTATACAAGCATTAATTCAAGTTGGTAATTGAAAAGGTTTTCCTTAGTGCTCATCCAGAAAATTTCTCAAGGCACATTTTCAAAAATACTCACAGCACACTATCACATGCACTTTCTCTTTCCCCCATCCTTGCTCTTAATCGAGCCGGGCATTTTACCAGGCTCAGTGCTGTTTAGTTTGGTGTTTTTGTTGCTCCCCTGAGGAGACTGGCCAGTTTCCCTCCTGGGAGTTTTAGCTTCTGACTTATTTTCTGAGTATTATGCTATGAAATCAAATCATAGCTGATGCAAGTCTAATTCTTCTTGCCTGGCTTGGTGGCACAGCGAGTAAGTGTGGCAGCCTAATGTTGGTGCTGTGTGCTCGAGTCTGGCGGGGTCAAATCCGTGAAGACTTACAATTGAGCCTTGCTCACTGCAGCTTTGACTTGCATCTGCAGTTAATCAAATTCAAGTTGTTTTCTACTGTCAAATTGCAGCCACGGTGCTGGGTCCATTAAATTGGCCAGTGCCCAGATTTAAAATGCTGCTACTCATTACAGACATGAACCCAGCAGAGCCAGACCGAGCAGAGTGTCTCAGTGCTGCCCTTGCTGACCAGGGGGCGTTTTATGCCTGGCATGAGCAGGCCCAACAGCTTATTATATCACAGCTACAAGAGATTACTGCCACTTTGCAGGCCAGAGGTGTGACCTCTGGCCCTGCCAGTCCTGACCCTGCTTCCCCCCTGACCATCTCTCATCCACCCCCAGTCCTGAGTCTCATCTCTCAGTCCCTGAGAGGTTCAATTGTGACTGGGGACAGTGCTGGGGCTTTATATTACAATATTTATTAGCCTTTGAGCCATGATCACAAACTTCACCCCTGTGCCTTTTTCTGAAACTGCCTGACCCCCATGAAATGCAACCATGACATTGGGGATCTTGAGATTTTAGTGGTTAAACTGGCTTTAGAGGATTGGAGACACTGTCTTGAGGGGAGCCAACACCCATTTTGTGGTTTGAACTGACCCCAAAACCTTGGCATACATTCAACAGGCCAAATACTTGAATCCCTGCCAGATCAGGTCGGCCCTCTTCTTCACCAGGTTCCACTTCACACTATCCAACTACCAGGGCTCAAAAATACCAAGCCCTCTCTCGCCAATGGAGGCTGTCACCCAGTGTGGCTCCCCAGCTTGGAAACAGCTGTTAGGGCTGCACTTCAAAAGGTGGTGGGTCCCCGGGTTGGTTTCACATCCCAGGCCCCAGTCAAGGCAAGGGATCTTCAGTGGGGGCACACCTCAAGTCTAACTGCACATCCAGGAACTACCTGCACCCTGGAGTTTATTCAGAGATGATTTGTAATAAAGATCCTAGGGTCAAATCAGCAGGCCAAATCCACCCCTGCCAGTCCCCTCACAGCCTGGGTCACACTTGGCCTTGGACTTCATTACGGGCCTTACACCATCAAAGGGTAACTCTGTCATCCTGGTGTTTGTAGACCACTTCTCAAATGCTGCCAAATGTGCTCAAAGAACCCTCTGTCCAAAGAACTTCTGCTCCAGCAGGTTGCCAGGGCACATGGCATACCTATCAATATTGTATCCAGCTGAGGGCTACAATTTACCCGCCTCATCTGGATTCCACCCTCAGTCCAACGGCCAGGCAGAATGTGTAAACCAGGACCTGGAGAGAATTCTCCGGTGCCTGACTTCTTACTGGGAGCTGTGTGAAGCTGGCCCCCGTTACCAGGGACCTTTTAAAGTAACACAGAGGATAAATCCTGTTTCCTACTGCCTCCTTCTTGCCTGCTCTTTAAGAATGAAACCCATTTAAGAATCAGTCCCATTTTCCACGTCCCATTTTGTTGTCTTAGGACTGTCCTTTGCAGTACGACAGCCCCTGACTCATTCACCCCTGTGGCACCTTGCGTGGTGGCACCATTCCACTTTTGTATTACACAGTGTAAGAGTTAAACTTTTTTAAAGAAACACTTTGGCCATACAGAGTTTATGATCCAATTCTAATTCTACTAATGTCTTTGTTTATGTATTTTGTGCTATTTTTGGTTTCTCTTGGTAGTGGGATGAGTATCTTTTGTCTCTCCCCTTTTAGACCCAAACTCTGCAATGTGCCACACCCCTGTCCTGAAAGGATTGGATGATTACCATTTGTATAAGGCCTGGTCCTGCCTCTTGCTTGCGAGTGGTTGGCTGTTGGACTCAGTACAGATATAAAAACCAAACTACAGTCAGGGCAGAACATTGCCTTGCCCACTGGAATGGTGGCACCATTACACTTTTATGCTATACACTGTAAAAAAATGTTACATGTGCCTAAAGAAACAGTTTGGCCATACAGAGTTTATGATCAAATTCTAACACTACTATGAGATATATTTATTGTTGATTTCCTATCATTCCTATGTTCTACTTTAGTAAGCTTTTTTAAAGTCTTTTATGATGTTCTGACTTCTTATGATGTTCTGAAGTCTCATTTTATGCACTCTTTGAACGGTCTGCAATGCCCTCCTGAGTTCTGGCTCACCACCCAAAGCAATAGCTGCCTCCCAAAGTCTGCTACAATTAAACCACTAACAAGTGAAGTGAACAAAACTGAACACCTCAGTACAATAGACAGTATGTCCACAAATATATAAAGATGGCTAACTGGGTTCAGTAAATCTTCATTTCATAGACAAACACAAATGTGAGATTTTCAGTGGTGCAAAACCACAGGCACATGTCAACAGAAATGTGGAAAAAAGTTATGTTGTCAGATGATTCACCCCTTTCCTTATTTCAGACATATTCACACATGAAGTGAGATACGAAGCTCACTTCATGTCTGATGCCAGTGGCATCAATGCTGTGGCTCACAGGGCTCAGCCCAGGAGCATGTAAAGCCAACCCCATCAACTGCAGGCTGAGCCTCAGTTGCCTGATCAGACCAGAACACCGACACGAGACAGCCACCACAACCACAGTGCCCGGGGAGGCCTGTTGTTGACACTGATTTACAAATTTGATAAACTTAAATTTGTTATTTGTCATGTGCAACTTACTGTATCTGTGACACCTTAAACTGTTATGCCACAGCAAAATAATTTTCTGTGAAGTGTTTTTTTTTTTTTTTTAATTACAACTTTAAAAAATACTACTACTATACTACTGTTTGCTTGATCAAATTAAAAAAAAAAAGAATGTATAAATGCTTTGATGGCATGTGAAAAGTCAGAGGTCTCAACAGTATGGATTTCAGAGAACTGCGCTTCGCATGTGCCATGGAGTTTGCTGTCCACGACATCAACAAAAAGACACAAAGACAGATCTCCTGCCAGGAATCACGCTAGAATACCAAATACACAGAAATAAAAGTGGGATTTCAGTTTGCAAATGGCTTGGAGCCAGATTTCAATGACACTGATTCCTGTCCAAGATCTGCAGGTGCGGCGGTACCTGCTCTGGTGGGAGAGTCTTCTTCCACTCCATCAATTAGCATGGCCAGAGTGCTGGGTCTCTTTGGAATTCCACAGGTGAATTTTTCAGACTGCATTAAGTGGTCTCACATTTAAAACATACCAATTACTAAAAGTTCTGAATAATGACTAATTGATGGTTCAAAACTCTAACCCAATACAAAAATATGTAGAAAAGGTAAAACTGAATTAAATCAGGCCACTCAATTATTTTCTTTTTCTATGCTAACTAACCCATAGGTGTGCATGTTTGACTGATAAGTGCCAGTTTCCTACCTTCTTAAGGACCATACCTAGTGACCACCACCAAGCAGCCGCACTGCAAGAATGGTCAAGCATTTTGGCTGGACATGGATTGGAGCAGTACACAGTAACACAGACTATGGAAATAGCGGGATGGCTTAGTTTCTAAAAGCTGTGCAAGAGGAGGGGATCTGCATGGAGTGCTCCGAAGCCTACTACAGGACACAACCACGCAGTAAACTGGAGAGAGTGGTGAACGTCATCCGCAGATCAACGGCCCAGGTCATAGTGGCATTTCTTGGGTCAGAAGACATGAGGATTCTCCTGGAAGAGCTTCTAAGACAACCCCCACCTCCCCTTCAGTGGATAGGTAGTGAAACGTGGATCACAGATCCTTGAATTTTTAAAGTATAATATGTGCTCTGGGGCAATAGGTTTGGAATCCACAGGTTGATCATCCCAGATCTCCAGGAGTTTCTTTAAAGCCTCTCTCTAGAGCAAGCACTGAAATCTCCCCTGTTAACAGAGTTTTGGGGGCGTTCATTTGGCTGCAGGCTGAAAGGGCAGACAGGCTCCTCTGAGAGCATGCGGGAATGCCATACATGGTGTCATCTGCAATGATAAGCAGTGTAACAAGGCCATTAAATTTGCACCATGGCAGGTGTGGAAATATTACCCACCCAAGTCCCCAACTAACTGTTAATATTCTTACCTGACAATCAAATGTAAGCAGAATACCTAGACATCATATACTTAAGGTGTGCTGTGAAATTGCTTTTGAAGTTTTACAAAACTTTATCACTGCAGATACTCAACCAGCTCAAGAAAGTGAATTTCACAAGTAGAAATGGTTTTCATGTCTCATTTGATTCCAGTGGAGATCCTGTGGCTGCCTATGAGCTCATAAACTAGCGTCTTCAAAATGTTCAAATCAGTACAATGCATTTCATTTTGATTTAATTCATTTCAACTCTGGGAACCCACCCTCTTCTGGAGGGCATCTGGCAATCATTAATGTTTGTTTAAACTTGGAGATCCATTGAGGAGCAAAACTCATTTTTAACATAATAAGGAATAATATAAATTAAACTATGGGTCATATAAGAAACAAACAATAATGGTGTTAAAAAGAAATCTAAGCAATAAAATGACAAAATAGAAAAACATAATACAAATGTAAAAGTAAAAAAACAATCAGTTAATACATGCATAAATATAAAACAATACCATAATTAAGTAACAAAGGAAATTGCCCTAACAGTTTGAAGCGTTCTGTATAACATTGGAAACAGCGGAGAATTTGTTTACCAAAATGATTTAAAGTTTGCAGCACATGCTGGTCTTAGTATTAAATAAGATCTAATGTGCAAACTCCCATGAGGCCTAAGAAATAATATGATCTCAGAGATAGACAGGGACATCCACCTTTAGCTTAAAGGTTCCTATGATGAGTATTATAACTGCAATCAGTAATAAAGCTTAGCGCAGAATGATAAACCAGCCTTCAGCATCTAAAGCATGAAAGCAGAAGCTACAGCATGAATATGTAAAATCACACTATGGTGGAGTTATTCAGAGAGTGCTGGGGCACTTAATTACTCAATTGTAGTCTTGCTGTAGGGTTTCATGGTTTATAGGGCTTTGACTTAACCTTTGTGATAGACTCAGAAATAGACTCTTTGGACTGTCTGCACTGCCCTCCTGAGTTCTGGCCCAACTTTAAGTAGGACAGCTGCCTTCCCAAACCTGTGGAGTTCCTGTCTTGGGACGACACTCTGAGCATCATCCTGACAGTGTTCTTCATCACTAGGGCTTTCATAGCTCTCTGTGTAGCTGCTGTCTTCTACAAACACAGAAACTCTCCCATCGTCTGTGCCAACAACTCAGAACTGAGCTTCCTTCTTCTCTTCTTATTGAGCCTGTGTTTCCTTTGCTCACTTAGTTTCATCAGTCAACCCTCTGAGTGGTCCTGTATGCTGCGCCACACAGCATTTGGAATCACCTTTGTCCTCTGCATCTATTGTGTTACGGGGACAACAATAGTAGTGTTAATCGCCTTCAGGGCGACACTTCCAGGCAGTAATGTCGTTAAGTGGTTTGGGCCTCCACAGCATAGATTGTTCTTGCCTTCACTCTCATACATGTCTTGATATATTTACATTTACATTTAGGGCATTTAGCTGACGCTCTTATCCAGAGTGACGTACAACAGTGTTTAAGTCGTCTACATCTGTTTCTTAAACCTGTAAAGCTTAACTCAAGTCCACATCCATTGTTCAACCAAGTTACTACATGCTCACTAGACCTAGACTCCCGACAAACGACACCTAAACAATACCTGTTGAAGAAAGTTAAAAAAAATAACCATTTTATAGTAGGAGAAAGCAAAATGAAACACGATTAGTCACAAAGGTGCTCTTTGAAGAGGGGGGTCTTCAGGTGACGTTTGAAGACGGCGAGGGTCTCCGCGGATCTGATAGGAAGAGGGAGTTCGTTCCACCACTGGGGGGCCGAGACTGAGAAGAGTCCCGACGCATGTCTCCCTCTTCTTTTGAGCAGCGGGGGCTCAAATGCCTCATCGGTGAGCCTCTGATTTAAATCCACCTGCATTTCCCAGTCTCGGGCTGCAAACAGCGGGCATGAGTCTGGAGACGCTCTTTTTTTTCCAGCTTCTTAGTGCCAAGCTAACAGGTGTGCTTTCACTTCTCTATACTGGATGCAATGGTACATATAGCAGCTCTACAGAAGCTAAGACACTTAAAGCTGGTAAGATGTACGTGCAACATAATCTATACTGTGTTTTTAAAGTGTAAAGTGACCATTTGTCATGTGTGAACACACCACAGCACACAGTGTGAAATACTTTCTCTGCATTTAACCCATTTAACCCATTCACCAAGTGAAGCAGGGGGATGCCACCAATGGGGGGGCACCCGGGGAGCGGTGGGTGGGTATGGTACCCTCAGTGGTGCCACTAGCAGTCCTGGGATTCAAACCCACAACCTGCTGATCGCAGGGCCAACTCCCTAAACACCAGACCACCAGCTCCCCCACGTGAGACTTGTTTCTGCCTGGTTTTGAACCTTTCACTTACAGCTTAATATATGAGCTGTGATGATCAACTGGAAAGTTTAACTAAACCATATTCAAACATATAAAGACATATAAATATAGGGTTTAGCTTTAATGATCACCCAGTTTCCCAGTTTACATCAACCGCGAATCACAGCAGCAGTGAAAATCAAAATTAAACACCCAAAACCCCCAACATGCGAAAAATGGTTTAATCCAGTTGCGTGTTTATGAGAAATCTGGTTAATAAACCTGGTGAAAACAGAGAATAAGAGTGTGAGGCTTCATTTAAAACGCTGGAAAACTCAAACTGACCCTTCCAAACAGGAGTTATTTTACACTGTTTGTAAGTCGTACCCTTAGAGCTCAGCTGAATGCTGAGAACAGGCACTGAACTTTATCAACCGCTGAAATGGACCTTCAGTACTGCTGGAACCTTGTATATGCGTCTAAGCGTCTACATCAGTCATTTTAACTCATGCTGCCACTCCCTCTCGTACCCTCAGATCGTCCACTTCCTTCTATTTTACGGCCCACTCTGCCCGTCTTACCACTATGGGGAGCTCTGGAACTCACTACCACCCGAACTCAGAAACATCAATTCATTCTCACTCTCTAAATCCGCCCCATCTGTTTGAGTTTGCTTTCTCTCTTTGATTCCTTTGCACTGTTTAAATTTAATCTGTTTCTTAATCTTGTGTGTTATCATGGTTTTATTGTCAGTTGTATTTTGTTTTTTTTGTCATTGTGTGCTAGAAAGGCGTCTATAAATAAAATGTATTATTAATATTATTATTTATTATTATTATTATTATTATTATTATTAATTTATTGCATACCGTGTTGTGCAAAAGTCTTCGGCACCTGCGAAAATAATATTTATACATGATCAGAGAGTGTTAGATGATCGGTGAGTGTTTCCTCACATTAATATTAAATAAATATACTCAACAAAACTAAAAAGAATGAATGGAAATAACATTCTACTGTAAACAGTGATGTTATATTCAGTATATCAGTGATTTCTTGTGGAAGTTCAGTATTACTGTAGTTTCATCAGAAACCTGGTTCGACTCCATCAGTCCTTCATTAAATTAAA
>JBBJLS010066146.1:0-12701 GCA_037577275.1 Bryconaethiops microstoma
GAATTACTTATATATTATATTTTCATATGTTCCACCCAGTCCCGTTAAGGTCTCTAAAAACTGTAATAAAAGTAAAAAACATTTTTCAAAAGCATCACATTTAAATCAACAGTGTACTTCTCACTGAGGTGTAAGTCTATAGAGGCATGATACTGAAAATCCTAATAGTAAAAAAACCCAAAAAAACTTGCTTTTAAAACAAACTGAAACTAAACTTATTTCAGAATTTATCTTCAGCTGTAGATCATAAACCTGCAGAGCTTATCTGGCTGAGTCACATACCAAGAATGTAGCAAGTAGAAGGACGAGGCAATAAACCTGATTGTATGTCTCAAGAGTGAAAGGTGAATTATGCAATTATGAGACTGGAATCATGATTGTACCAATCGCACGTAGTTGCAGTTTGTTGGGTTACAGTTACAGCCTATAGCTCATGTGCAAAACACTAAAAGAAAAAGAAAAAAAAGACCCCCAATATCCTCAACAGCAATATTTAGGGGGGTTTAGTTAATTTTGTCCACCCCCACCCCAGGAGCAGATATCGTATTTAGAGTTGGCCAAACTGTTCCCCCCTCCTAACAACATTGACAAATATTTTATTTAGAGGTGCCTGAACCCAACAGCCCCACTGACAGATATTTTATTTAGAGTTACATTTACAGCATTTAATTAGACGCTTTTATCCAAAGCGATTTCTATTCCATAACTGCAGGGGGCAGACTCTCCTGGTGTAAGGGTCTTGCTCAGGAACCCAGTCGTGGTACGCTGAAACCATGACCTCTTGGTCCACAGGCAAGTGTCCTACCTACTAGGCCACCAATACCCTGAACCTGCCAGCCCCACTGACAAATATTTTATTTAGGGCTGTCCAGAGCCGTCTCAGCGTTTAGGATATTCTATACTCGAAGATGTCTTCTGATGCATTTTCTTTGTAAACCTTAACTTCTTAACACACACTAAAGTCAAATCATTGACCCCATCACAATATAATCCATCCTTGCTCACTCTGCCTGAATGGGAAACGTAAAGCCTTGAACAAGAGACAGAATGTCCCATTAATTTCAGCTGTCTTTCTGTACATCAAGTGACACAAGATGGCAAGTCCCGTTCCAGAAATGCTGCTGCATACCCTTGAGAAAATGAAGAGAACAGAGCGGAAGTCATTTTTGTGGCATCTGACAATCGGTGTAGAAGGTTTCAAAGCCATCCCAAGGGCTCAGCTAGAGAAACCAGAAATCACTGACACTGTGGATAAAATGGTGCAGAGATACGGACACAGTGGAGCGGCAGATGTCACGCTGGTGATCCTCAAGAAGATCGACCAGAACCAACTGGCCAAGGAACTTGAAATAGAACTCAAAGAGTGTAATAATGCTTAAATATGTTTACTCTTGAAATTATACGCTTTCAAATTAAACTTCTCTTTTAGAAATGAAGTTGACATTGTGTCTCTTTGTTCACATTCTCAGATGAAGACAGAGGTAAGGACACAGCAAGAGCCTCTACAGAAACCAAAAATGGGGAATCAGTCAAGACAATGTCTGCAGGTAACCTCAGTCGCATGATCCCTCAGTCCACATCTGTTCATCTAAAACATCTGGTTTTAACCAAGTTATTGCTAACTAAGTTACACACCTTAAACCCTGTCAAAAAGAAAAGTAAGAGGTTGATACACAAGTAAGGAAAAACAGTTAAGGAGGTAATCGCCCAATGTTTGAAAAAATATATAGGAAAAGATGTATAAGAGATAAACGAGAGGACTGGTTAGTCACCAAGGTGCTCTTTGAGGGGGTGGGTCTTCAGACTACACTTGAAAACAGCGAAGGACTCCAGAGATCTGATTGCAAGAGGGAATTTGTTCGACCACTGGGGGGCCAAGACTGAAAAGAGTCTTGATGCATATCTTCCTCTTCTTTTGAGCAGTGAAGGTTCAAGACGAGCAGTGCTTGAAGCTCTGAGAGGACGAGAAGTGCTTGAGCAGTGCTGATAAGTAAGGAGGCACTAGTCCATTCTTGGCCTTGAAGGCAAGTGTTAAGGTCTTGAATTTGTGGCCACAGGGAGCCAGTGAAGGTTCCGTAGTAGAGTCATGATGTGTGACAATTTAGGAACACTGAAGACTAACCTCGCAGCTGCATTCTGAATCAGGTCTTCAGTGGAAGTCCAGCCATTAGAGAATTGCAGGACTACAGTTTGGAGATAACCAGAGACTGGAAGAGTAACTGCATAGCTTCAGTGAAAAAGGGTTGGATTCTTCTGATGTTGTGAAGAAGGTATCTGGATGTCCTGGAGAGGTGGTCAACATGTGATGAGAATGACAGTTCATCATCTGGCATAACACCAAGACTTCTTATCTTCTTTGAGGGGATGATAACCAAGTTCTCATAAGAAACAGTGAGTCTGTGGTTTGTTAATGGACTCCCTTTGATGAAAAGAAGCTCAGTCTTGCTGGGACTCAGCTTGAGGTGGTGGGCCACCATCCAAGAGGAGATGTCAGCCAGGCAGTCTAAGATTTGTGTCGAGACCTGATCATCACTGGAGGGGAAAGAGAGAATAAATTGACTGTCATCAGCATAACAGTACTAGGAAAAACCATGTTAGGCTATAACATCCCCAAGAGAACCTGTATAGAGAGAAAAGAGAAGCGGTCCAAGGACCGAGCCCTGGGGAACATCAGTGGACAGTCTTCACTGGGCAGACTGGGAGCCTTGCTATGCTACCTGGTACTTCCGGTCATCAAGTTAGGATGCAAACCATTGCCAAGCAGTGCCCAAAATTCCAAGGCTGGAGAGAGTCGTCAGGAGGATCTGATGGTTGACTGTGTTGAAGGCTGCAGAATGGTCAAGAAGATTCAAGAGTGCAGTTTCAGTAGAATGCACAGCCTTGAACCCGGACTGGTGAGGGTCCCGAAGCCTGTTTTGAGAAAGTTTGAGTTGGTTATATTCAGCACGTTCCAGGACTTTGGAAAGGAAGGAGAGAAGAGAGACTGGTCTGTAGTTGATCTGAGGAGGCCAATATGAGGTTCTTGAAAGCAGATGGGATATGGCCAGTTATTAACGAACCATTGATGACATAGGCGATATGTTGGAGTAGACCTGAAGATATCATCTGGTGCGCACTCAACAGGATAGGGTCGAGCGGAGACATGGTGGGTTTGCTAGACATCAGGAGCAATGACACATCAGAGAGAGAGAGACAGAGAGAGAGAGACAGAGAGAGAGGCCAAGAAACTGGGCGTTGAAAGTATGATGATCCCATCCCTGAAAGTGCAACCATCACACTGTGGTGGAGTGTTTCTCATTTTATACTTCTGGGTGAGTGTAAACCACTCCCACTAATTTTCCCACTAAATCTGGTCTCCCTTACACTAGGTGAGAATTATCTAGTTGATTGCAATGAAGCTAGACAGAACGTGAGGAACTTGAAACAGAACTGAAAGAGTGTAAAGGTGCTTAACTATGTTCACTCTTTATACTTAATATGCTCTCAAATGGAATTATTCTCTTTTTAGAAATGTAGTTTACATTGTGTCTCTTTGTTCATATTCTCAGATGAAGAGAGAGCTAAGGACCCAGCGGGTTCCTCTACAGAAACCAAAAATGGAGAATCAGCCAAGGCAATGCCTGCAGGTAACACCAGTGGCAATATTTCTGTACATTCCCTCAGTACGTAGGAAAAATATCAGTTTCAGGTTAGAGATTGTGCCTCCAACTTTTACTCTCCCACAAACAATTTAAGACCGCAAGCATGGACAAACAGTCCGTTTCCTCACAGTTGAACTTGCTAGTGATTGTTGAGGAGTGTAACCATGTCCGTGCAGAGCCGATATAACTATGACCCTGTGAAGAAACTCTGGGACTTGTAGGAATCAGGTTTTTTCTGTAATAAAACAGTTCAAAATCTCCAGATCAAATGATATAAGTTCAAAATTGTCATAAACATAATTAAGAATTTCTTTCTTTCTTTTACGAAAGATGAACAGCACCTCATCCAGTTGAGATCGAAACTGACGCAAGAATATGGGCGCGTCTTGATTGGGAATACACAGAGAGGTCACAAGAAGTTGTTGGACGACGTCTACACAGATCTCATTATGGTGCCAAATGAGAGTGGAGGAGTCATTGATAGACATGAGATACATCTTAACACATTTTCCAACAGATCTGTTGGCGGAGAGTCTTGTGTTCAGTGCACTGACATTTTCAAAACCCAGTCCAGCACAAGTCGACAAAACTGGACAGTCCTGACAATGGGAATTGCAGGAGTGGGTAAAACCATGACAGTGAGTAAATTCATCTGTGACTGGCTGAAGAAAGCAGCAAATCAAGACATCAGCTTCATTTTTCCACTCTCCTTCCGTGAACTAAATCTGAAGAAAGACAAGACTTTCAGTTTGATTGAACTCTTGAATCTTTTTTTTTTCAACTCAAACTCCAAGCTGGAGTCTCTTCCAGAGGATGATGGCAAAGTTTTGTTTATTTTTGATGGGCTTGATGAATGCCGTTTTCCTCTTTGCTTTGGCGAGGAACTGACAGATGTCCATGAAAACGCCTCAGTGGGCTCACTGGTTGCAAATCTTGTCAGCAAAAAGTTACTGCCTTCAGCTCTCATCTGGATAACTTGCCGGCCTGCAGCGGCCCACATGATACCCCGGAATCATGTTGACTTGGTGACTGAAGTACGAGGATTCAGTGATGAACAAAAGGAGACATATTTCAACAAGTACTGTAATGGGGATGTGGCAATGAAAAACAAAATTATATCCCACATAAAGAAATCAAGGAGCCTCCACATCATGTGCCAAATACCAGTCTTCTGTTGGATCTTGGCCACTGTTCTTCAGCCCCTGATGGTGCAAGGTGACAAGAAAGAAATCCCTGCGACACTGACAGGAATTTACACAAATTTCTTGCTTCAGCAGAAAAATGAAATGAAGCATAAATATGAAGAAAATCACAAAAAAATTCCAGAAACTGATCGCATCATTCTAAAGCTTGGCAAACTGGCCTTCCGTACCCTAGAGAGTGGTGGTCTGATATTCTATGAAGAGGACCTGAGGGAATGTGGCATCGATGTCATCAACGGCACCGTGTTCTCAGGACTATGCACACAAATCTTCAATCAGCAAGGAGGAGTTTCTGAGAGGAACATCTTCAGCTTTGTGCATTTGAGTGTTCAGGAATGCCTTGCAGCTCTGTATGTGCATTTCAAATACTGCAACAGCAAAAGGAATGTTTTTGAACGAAAGACTATCTGTAACATGCTCAAATGCAAAAATAAGAACGTAACGGTCCTTCACAAATATGTAGTGGATAAGGCTTTGAAAAGTGAGAATGGACACCTGGACCTCTTTCTCCGCTTCCTCCTTGGCTTCTCACTAGAGTCCAATCAGAGTGTCCTAAAAGAACTTCTGCCAAAACTGAAGATTACTGTTGACAGTGTTAAGGACACTACTAACTACATCAAGGAGAAACTTAAGGAAATGTCATCGGACAGCAGCATGATTGAGCAAATATCATCTGACAGAAACACAAATCTCCTTCGTTGTCTGAGCGAACTGAAGGACAACTCACTGACAAGTCAAATCCAGAATATCTTAAACTCTGGACAACTCTCGTCGCAGGCCCTCTCATCTACGCTGTGGTCAGTCCTGGTGTTTGTGTTACTGATGTCAGAGGAGCTGGAAGAAAAGTTTGAGCTCAGGAAATACAGGCCATCAGATGAAGGACTGAAGAGACTACTGCCAGTCGTAAAAAACACAAGACGAGCTTTGCAAGTATCGTTTTCCTTAATCTCTTAAACTGTTGTAGAAGGACTTTAGAACACACAGTAAAAAAAAAGCATAATTCACAAAGTGTGCATAAGCTACTGCTATGCCTCCAGCACTCAGAAATTTCTACAGACTGGTAGTCTGGTAATTAAACCAAGCACTAACAATATATGCATTGTCCTCAGAAAGAATGACCAAAACAAAAAAATATAGTAATTTGTTGCCAAGACAAATTTCAACATTTTAGCTGAAGCGTTCTTTGAAATATTAGGTGCCCTATAGACAACATTTCACAGAATTTGGTGTGCTTCCAAAGCACATGATAATGAGGCAGTATGATACATTTTGTGACATTATGTCACAGGACTTTGGGTAGCAAAGTTCCAGAATTATTCACTAGGTGGTGCTACTCCACACATAAGTCAAAATGAGCTACAATCATGTGCCTCCTAGAGGCCAACTTGCCATACCAGTTTTGTAAGTTTTGGTGAAATGGTTGTGCTATAGCCCAAAAAGTACTTTGCGCCTACTCCACTTCAGGGGGCACTCGCATCTAGGGACACAAACCTCTTATTCTGTATCAGCCATGTGGGCCTACAAACATGCCAAATTTCATTTGGATAAGTGACCAAAATCTGCAGTGTAGTAAATATTTGCCTGTTTGTCAATAACCAAGAGTAAAACCGTAAGTCTGTTATGAATTATAGTAATTACAAGCTAGTACAGATAATTACAGAGTAGACTAGTATTCCAAAATATATTACAGTGTAAAATATAAGCATATTAACTAAAATACTTTTCTGAAGGTTGGACCACTGTAACCTCAGTAAAGACAGCTTTGGCATCAGTTTTTAATTCAGATTCACCACTGAGAGAGCTGGACCTGAGTCACAACAACCTACTGGATGCAGCAAATGACCTGCTCTCTGCTGGACTGAGCAGTCCACACTGTAAACTGGAGGTACTGAGGTCAGTGTTTCTGAATCATGTCATGGTAAATCTGGCATCTTTAATGTCAACTGGCACTCAGCAGTTTATCCTTAGAGACACTGCTTTATTTCAAATCCAAAGTGAGTCCAAAAATTGTGTCAGCATCCAAATATTTGTTGTCTGCACTGTAAACATCCTCAAAATATTTCCAGCAAAACAAGATACTACATCCCTATCAACTGTAAACATCATCAAAATATTTCCAGCAAAACTAGATACTACGTCCCTATCAACTGTAAACATCATCAAAATATTTCCATCAAAACTAGATACTACGTCCCCATCAACCGTACCGTATACTGTTAATGGTTCCTTTGCAGACTGGCTTGGTGCAATCTAACCCTGAGCACCTGTGAAGCACTGGTATCAGTTCTACAGTCGGAAAACTCTCACCTGAAAGAACTGGACCTCAGTAACAATGACTTGCGGGATTCAGGAGTGAATCTGCTCTCGGATGGGCTAAGAAGTTCACACTGTAAACTGGAGATACTCAGGTGAGCTTCCAGTGAATGCTATATGTAAAGTTGTGTAGAGTAATTTGCCGAAAATTAATCATTTTAAATTAATTAAATTCTCTAATTTTCCAACAGAAAAGGCTACATTCCATAACTTTAATAATATTGTGGTGACAATGAACAGAACCCTCAGGGTCCAATAGGCCTTTAGAGAACATCTAATGAGTTCTAGGGTGAAAATGTCATTTTTTGTGCTCCATGTAAAGTTTTCATCACATGCTGCAAAACTAGTTTTGAACTCAATGAGGAGCTGCCACATCTCCACCTCCACATGCTCAAAATGTCCCACACTTCTCAATTTTTAGAGCTCACATAATTTTGGCCTCTGCCAATGTGGTGGGGGTTACAGTCCCACTGACTTCCTGGGTAATGTGACATTGTCAGAGGTGTCAGGGAGTAATGTGTCACTGTTGATAAATCATTACACCTTCTCTCTTAAGAAACATCGTCCACAAACACCTATGTAGGTATCCTAGGTGGGGGTGTGAAACATCATGAAATTGCAATGCAAAAATGTGACAATGCATCATGGAGAATAGGCATTTTATTAACTATGATATTTGATGTAACTGCATTATTATTATTATAATGTTAAACCAGTGCCAACCAACAACCCAGAAAGCAACGTGTTTTTTCCACCCTTTGTCCACCAAGAAGTTTGCGAGTCTGTATTATTTTGTAAGTCTATATTATAATATTTAACCTTCCACTCTGCAGATTGTCTGGTTGTATAGTTGCCGAGGAAGGCTGTTCCTCTCTAGCATCAGCTCTGAACTCGAATCCCTCCCACCTGAAAGAACTGGATCTGACTTACAACCATCCAGGACACTCAGGAGAGAAGCTGCTCTTGGCTAGACTGAAGGATCCACACTGCAAACTGGAGACGCTCAGGTATGTGTGTGTGTATGTTTGCGTTTGCGTGGGTGTGCATGAGTGAAAGAGGTGGAAAATTCAGGCCCAGAAAGTACTGTGGAGCGAAAGGGCAGAGCACCCTCATAAAAACACAAGACTGAGCACGGAGCTCCTCCCTTTACGAGAGCCAGAAGAGCTGAGTGAAGGGAGGAGCCAGGACTCTATGAAACATGGGCTCTCCAGGAACAGGGAGAGAGAAAAAGGACTGGAGAAAAGCAAGGTGAGACTGGAGGAGAGAGCAGTCCAGCCGAGAAGAGGTAGAGAGAGGTAGTATGAGAGCCCGTGGTGTAGATCAGCCCTAAGTGGTGGTGATTCTGTTTCTGTGGGTTTTTTTTTAATTGATATGCCTTTTCTTTAAAATAAAAGCTCCACTGTGCACTAGCTCCGGTGTCCCTGTGTGTTTTTGGGTGTGTGATTAGGCCTCCCAGCCTGAGGGCGGCAGCCATTGTCCCGAGCCGTTACAAGAGGTGGAGAATGCGGGCAACACCCCCTAAGCCAAGGAAAACAACTTCTGGCGAAGGCATCAGCCAGCTACAGCATGGTCCCGATGGACCCCCTGGACTGGATCTATTTGCAGTTCATTTCGGGTGGCGCAGCCTCCAGGGACGCAGATAAGCCGTGGCACAACACACTGCCCATCCCAGAGAGAACCCTAATCAGACCTGTCTCGGAGCTGGGGTTGTGTAAGTGGTGCCTCGCCCTGAGCCTGCAACTGTCCCTGGGGCCATGGCGGAGGACAGTGAGTTCACGTGGCCCAAGTGGCTGCTCCCTCCGGATGCGCAGATGCCAGCGGGTGGCACGGCTGAGGTGCTAACGCAGCTCACCGGCCCAGGGCTTGCCACGCCAGGGCTAGGTGTGCCAGGGGTCGCTGCCACACCCGCTCCAGAGCCAAAGGCCACCGCCACCTCTGCAGCCAGCACCACCCAATGCTCTGGAGAGCTCTATGCAGCCTGCAGGGAGGACAGTGACATTCAGCGCCGGGAAGAGGATGCCCACTGAGGCAAACATGATGCTCCGCCTGTCTTATCTCACCTGCTCCAGAGCCAGAGCCAGAGGCCGTCACCAGCCATAGTTTGTTGCCATTCCAGAGCCTGCCGCCGCCCACCCACCACCTCTGGAGCCAGCACCTCCCAGTGCTCTGGAGAGCACTGTGCAGCCGCCAGGGAGGGCAGTGACCTCCAGTGCCAGAAAGAGGATGCCCACAGAGGCGGACTTGTTTACTGGCATTCCACCTGCCTCGCTTCTCCCGCTTTAGAGAGAGAGCAGTCCAGCCGAGCAGAGGTAGAGAGAGGTAGCATGAGAGGCCGTGGTGTAGTTCAGCCCTAAGTGGAGGTGGTTCTGTTTTTATGTTTTTTTGAAACTGATATGCTTTTCTTTAAAATAAAAACTGTTGTGTACCAGCTCCGGAGTCTATGTGTGTTTCTGGGCGTGTGGTTAGGCCTCCCAGCTTGTGGGCGGCGACCTTTCTCTGGGTCGACCGTCACGATACATTTTGTCCTAACTGCATGAACTCTTGGAGAAATCAAGTGGGAGAAACAAATTCCTGCGGAGGATTTTTATGTTCATATTTTATAGTGTCCACCAATGGAAAAAGGTTTTTTTGTGCATGTGTGTGTGTGTGTGTGTGTGTGTGTGTGTGTGTGTGTGTGTGAACATGAGTCCCTGGACCTTTCTCCATTAAAGATTAGTAAAAAGTAACAGGATGCAAAGAAGCTTTCACAGCTGTTTTAGTGATGTCTTCAGTGTCCTTGAATGAATGTGTAAATGACTGCTTGTTTTCATCCTTAGGATGGAGCATGCAGGGAAAATCAGGCTCAAGCCAGGCCTAAAGAAATGTAAGTGTACTGTCTTTAATGTAATATTCACTCACATACACACAGATAGAGACGTACATGTGCACAGACACATTACTACACATGAGTAGATAAGGTTTTTATGATGATAAAGGTGATTTATGCTGCATTTTAAGGCTTACTTACCATTGCAACCGCCTAGACCGCCATGGACAGGGTGGTCCTCTTATCTAACGATGTGACCGTAGCGCTCATGTCCAATGTGCCACCACAAACTGGCAAAAATTAATGTTGGGACTTCTAGCGTCATCGCCTAGATACTCTTGAGCACACTCTGCTCCCCGGGCGCCCCTCGTTGGTGGCAGCCCCCTGGTTCTCTTGGTGAATGGGTTAAATGTGTAGAAAGAAGCTTCCACTGTGGTAGGTTCACGTGTGACTATCAGGGGCCACTTTACTTTTCAATGTACGGGTATCCAAAATTATCCTGGCGTGTGTTTACTTTTTAATTTGTTTACTTACTTGTTTACTTATTCTTATTTGTAGATTCCTGTGAGCTCACACTGGTCCCACACACGGCACACAAACGTCTCTCTCTGTCTGACGGGAACAGAAAAGTGACGATTGTAAGGGAGCCGCAGTCTTACCCAGACCATGAAGAGAGATTTGATTACTGGGAGCAGGTGCTGTGTAGTGAGGGTCTGGCTGGACGCTGCTACTGGGAGTGTGAGTGGAGTGGCTGGAGGGCTGAAATCGCAATGATGTACAAACGAATCGGCAGAAAGGGAGCCGGTTACGAGAGCAGGGTTGGGTGGAATGAAATGTCCTGGAGCCTGGACTGCTCCGATAACACTTACTGTGCCCAGCACAATAAAGAGGGGACGGACATACCTGGCGCCCCCTCGCTCTCCAGGAGAATAGGAGTGTACCTGGACTGGTCGGCTGGCACTCTGTCCTTCTATGGCTTCTCCTCTGAGAAACAAAGACAGACCCGCCTGCACACATTCTACTCCCGCTTCACTGAGCCCCTCTATGTAGGGTTCAGGATTAATGAGGAGTCCTCGGTGTGTTTGTGTCCGATAGAGTAGTCTCTCTCTCAACTAGGACACACGATGAACAAATAATGGCCAATTATTCATGTGAATTATTCATCAAATCATTGATTAACCTGCATAAATGTAGCATGACCATTTTTTTTGCCTTTTTTATTTATTTCATTTATTTACATAAAATAAATGCACAATGTTTTTAAGTACTGTACTGGGTTTTTGCTCTAAAAATTCGCAGGAAACCTTTTTTTTTTTTAATTAAAAGCTACATTTTTAAGATATTACCACATGAGTTTTTTGGTGTCTATTTTATGCTAAGGTTCACAAATGTAGAATACGGACGATCACCTAGCTGAACCTGAAAAGGCCCGTATCATGGAAAAAATTTTTTTTTAAAGATAAGATAAGAAAGAACTGAATTTATCTCGAGGGAAATTCTTTTGTCATAAACATGCTGACTGCAACAAGAGGAATAAAGATAAGACAGAGAGTTAGGAGGACAAAAAACAAAGATAATAATAAAATAAATAAAACAGAAATCGTGCAAACGGAATAATAAGGAAACTATTACAAAAAGTAACTATATAGCAGCAGGTGATGAGGGGATGAGACAACATTCAATAACATACAGAGAAATAAATGTTGAGTTATATTGCACAATCAACATTTATCTGTATGTTATTGAATATTTTATTTGTTAAATATAATTTAGACTGACACAGCATGTAAATATTATTACTTTCAACATTTCCCATTGACTCCTCAGTACACACAGTGTACTAAGTGATCTGGTTTGAATCCCAGGACTGATAGTGGCACCACTGAGGGATCGTACCCACCAGTGGCGACTGCTCTAAGACTACAAGGGAAGCTCCGCTTCCTCTACAATGTCAGAAAACAAATGTGTTTTCTTGAGTCTGCAGGGTCTTCAAGACTGCCCAGAAACGCTCCTACTCGATGGACTTTCACACCACGGATAGTGAGCACTGTGGCAAACAGTTATGATGGCCTCCTGCAGACGTTTGACAAGATTACCCAGGATGAGAGCATGGATGATGAAAGATTAGATGATGCCAAAGGCTTCGTAATGAAACTGGAGGGTTTTGAGTTTGTGTTCATGTTGTACATATATGAACAAATCTTCTCTGAGACGGATGTTGTCTTTGATATTGTCCAGCAAAGGGCTACGGATGTTCTTTACTGCAAAAAAAGAACTGGGTCTCTCCTTGCTTTTGCCAAGGAGAAGAGGTCAGAGGAGGCTTATCAAGCAGTTTATCCAAACGCAGCAAATCTCACGTCAGACCCTGGAGATGAACCGATGAGAAAGCGCCGTCTGTCAGAATTGCAGGATCCCCAGGACCACTACAGAAATCTGTACATGGCCGTCCTAGACGATCTCATGGAGCAGATTTCTCAGCGGTTCCTCTCTGTATGATCTGAGAGAGTTCTGGTTGTTCCTCTCTGTGTGATCTGAGAAGGTTCTTGTGGTTCCTCTCTGTGTGATCTGAGAGGGTTCTGCTGGTTCCTCTCTATGTGATCTGAGAAGGTTCTAGTGGTTCCTCTCTGCGTGATCTGAGGAGGTTCTGGTGGTTCCTCTCTGCGTGATCTGAGAAGGTTCTGGTGGTTCCTCTCTGTGTGATCTGAGAGGGTTCTGGTGGTTCCTCTCTGTGTGATCTGA
>JBBJLS010066167.1:0-12700 GCA_037577275.1 Bryconaethiops microstoma
GTGGTGCTGAAGGTAGGATTCGAACCCATGACCTCTTGGTCCAGAGGCAAGTACCCTACCACTAGGCCACCACCACCCCATAATTAAAAAGGAGTGACTATAAAACCTACCAACAGTGAGCGAGCATTGATGAAGACTTAACACCACATCACGGAAGTGCATTAAGTCTAGCAGGATGAAGGAAACATCATTAAAATTCAGTCAAAACATTATTTTTCACAGTATTTACTCCCTCCTCTGGACTGTGAGGCAGAGGAATGCGGAGGGACTTGCTTGAAAAAACAACAGAAGTGAGATCACTACTCCAAGGAAGTTTATAAAGGTCTGAGCTTTTTGGTTGCAGTCTTTCAGTTGACAGCTCTGGTGGCCTGCCAGACAGCTCTGGTTCACTTTGCACACTTTCAATCAGGCGTGCCAAACCAGGTTCATTCCGGGCCAAAAGTTACCTCAGGAAGGCCTTGCTAATCAGCTGATGAGTTGAATCAGGTGTGTTTAATGAGATAGAACATTAAACTCCGCAGTGCTGTAGCACACCAAGACTCGAGCCACTACTGCAGTCCAAAATATATCAGTAGGCCCCAATATTAATCTCTGCTTCCATACTGTATGTTACTATAGAAGCAGCAATTGTAACCATTTGTTCAAATACAGCTTTTGTGAGCCATATATGCAACCTTAGCCAATTAGCATTATACTTTGATTATTATCCAGGACTGTAGTTGTAATTCATCCCCCAACCATCCACTGCCAAGACTCCCGCAACAAACAGGCTAGTAGTAGCCTACTCAGATGAATACTGCTATTCTTAGGTTGCTTTGAGCATTTTTTGTCATCAACAGTCACAACAATTGTTGATGAAATGCATTGTAGTGTAAACTGCTAATTTGGTGGCTTGAAAAAAAAATGAAGTGGCCCTTATAGTCACGCGTAAACACACCACAGCACAGCACTGTGCCAACAGTGTAAAATTCTTTCTCTACATTTAACCCATTCACCAAATGAAGTAGGGGGCAGCCACCAACGAGGGGCACCAGTGTGTGGGGACAGTACCTTGCTCAAGGGTACCTCAGTGATGACACTAGCAGTCCAGGGATTCGAACCCACAACCTTCTGATGTTGGGGTGGTGGTGGCCGAGTGGTAGGATACTTGCCTCTGGACCAATAGGTCATGGGTTCATATCCTATCTCCAGCACGCCACCACTGGGTTCCTTTACCCCAAGTTGCTCCAGGGAGACTGTCCCCTGTAGCTAGGGAATGGAAGTCGCTTTGGATAAAAGCATCTGCTAAACGTAAATGTCAATGTTAGGGCGAACTCCATTACCACTAGGCCACTCAACGAATACTTAGAAATTGTAATAAATTGGACTGGCTCTAATCATAAAAACTAATCTGAAGCCTGTATACAATGTCACAATAACGTATTTATACAAATAGTTCAAATTTTACATACGTTTTATTCGTACACTTTAAACTGAATAATAAAATCTATAATAAAATATCCCTGTTAAATTGCCAGCAAACCTCAGAGAAACTAAATATCAGCATGCTGGTTGTGTTGTGTAAACCTCACTTTTCCTGCGTGAATAATTTACCTTATAAAACTTATCTAAGATACAAATAAAATAAAATTATATTATATATATATATATATATATATATATACACACACACACACACACACACACACACATATATACACACATACAGTCAAGTTATCTGAAATATTTTTCAAGTGAGAGAAGTGAAAAAAAAACAGATTGGCTTTTACGGAGCTACAGAAACTAATCAAACAGAAACTTAACAGAAGCGAATGAGATTTTTTTTTAAAAACACCCCTTAATAAACGATAAAGTTTTCCCCTAGCCCACCAGTACCACTGTATATTCTCCAGTTTACCTGTGCTGACTCTGGATCCGCAGTACCCCAGTGAGGGCGGGTAGAGGACGGGGCAGGTCCAGCTGGTCTCCTGACCAGGACACATGGCAGTTGCAGAAGTACTTCAGATAGTTGTAGATTCCGGTGGCCACCGCCACCCCGGTGGTCCCCACGGCCACCACTTTGTTGTTCTTCGTGGAGCGAAGCTCACACACGTCCAGGCCGTCACTGGACAGACTGCCATTGACTGACACCACGAAGTCCCGAGCTCGGTCTCCCAGCAGCCGGCGTAGCAGCTCCTCCAGGGCCCGGGACTGAGTCTGATCTCCAGCCCTCGCTCGGAGCTGCTCCAGAGAGCCGTGTGCAGGAGATACGACCACCACCAACACCAGGAGGACAGTCAAACACGAACGCGCCATTTCTGTTTATGCTGGTGATCTCGGATAAATCTGGCGCAGCATTGCACGAAAACATCCAAACTTTCCTTTGAAGGACTATTGATTTACCACGGAAGGAACAGGAAACAACACGCATCGTCCAATCAAGCAGGACTACGAGAGAATTCGGACCAATAGGATCGCGCGAAAAAGAAAACACAACGGAGCCAGTCACATGATTTCAAAAAGTCAGGAGGAGTGACTGAAGAGTACAAAATCCAGATCAGAAGATCTGATCAGCACTGACAGAGTCTGCAACTGCTGAACTCTTCCACTCCCAGTTTCTCACAGTTTGTGTCTAAAAAATGACTAAACCATGCTTTCTCTCAGGTTGTATGTACAGCCGTGCCAAAAAGCTTACATAGACCTGAGAGGAATATTTCAATTTCCATTTTTAAATAATTTCCTGTTCAATATTCTTTGGTATTCCTACCGTTATTTCAACTACTCTCTATAATTTCCATGAATGATTTCAACAACTCTTTTACTTTCACTGGTTTTATTCACGATTCAATTAACCAAGTGCCAAAATTAGTAGGAAAGTGGCACAGTGGCTTACACCTCCAGGGTTGGGGATTTGAACCTGGGTCCTGTCCTTGTGGTGACATGCATGTCAGGTGAATTGGGGATTGTAGGTGTGAGTGAATGGTGTGTGCACTCTGGTGGGCCGGTGCTCTGCCAAGGGTGAGTCCCTGCCTCATGCCCATTGGCCCCAAAATAAGCTCTGGGCCCAGTGAGGATTAAGAGGTGACAGAAAATGATCTCTTGTTGTCTAATACCTTGTTGCATTGCCATCAATTAAAACCGCAGTTAGTATTGCAGGATCACCATCGGTTAGCGTTTTACAATATTTTAACAGAATTTTTACCTATTCATCTTGACAGAAGTGGTACAGTTAATTCAAATTGTTGGGTTTCCTTTTGTGGACTTTTTTTCTGAATTCCACAAATTCCATATTGGATTTAAGTCCAGACTTTAAGCTGGCCATTCCGAAACATCAATATTGTTCTGCTGAAGCCATCCTGTGACCAACTTGGAGGTATGCTTTGGGTCATTGTCTTGTTGAAAGCTCCAACGACATCCAAGGCCCAACTTTCGAGTAGACTGCCTCAGGTTTCCCTGAAGTATGTCCAGGTAATCTTCCTTCTTCCTGTTGCCATCTATTTTGCACAGTGCTCCTGGACCACTAGCGGCAAAACAGCCACATAGCATCATGATGCCACCATTATGCTTCACTGTGGGCACTATGTTCTTTGGGTTGAGAGCCTCTCCTTTCCAAGTCAGTCTGTTGTCCTGTAAGAAGCTAAACTTAATGCACATGGCTGCATTAATTAAATGTAAGTTTTTATATGATTTTTGGTAAAATGAATTACATTACCTTCTGCCCTGCGATGACACCTGTCCAGGTGTTTCCTTTCACCCTGTGACCACTGGAATAGGCTCCAGCACCCCCGCAACTCTGGTTACACATATGCTGTTGAGAAATAATCTAGGGTTTATTTCACAAATCATGATTTTTGGTGTAGCTAGATAACAAAGTCAAGGCTGTCCAATATTATTCCTATTCCTATTGGACGTTCCTCAACTTTGGGCATACATCTAACTAACTGAGAAGTTCTACTTCATTAAATAACTCCCTATCCATGCTAAGCCCATATGTTTTCGGCACTTTTCCACTGGCACAAGAAACTGTGCCATACTAGGAACTAATGTTTTTCCATTACAACTAATGGAAGGGCCAAAAATGGGCTACAGCCAAGCTGGCCATCTGATTTTTAATTGAAGAACATTGTAAAGGCATAAAAAATAATATAAATAATATAAAACAATCAATTCTAATTTCTTTCTAGATCCTTTACATTATGTGAAGCTTCCTTTAAAATGGCTCTTCACACTCATGCCTTTTTTTTGCAGAAATGGTTCTCTAAAGAATAATCCACTGAAAGCTTTTTTAGAAGAGCAAAAATCTTCTATGGCATTGCTTAAAGGCCTCTTTATTTTCAAGAGTGTGTTACTTCACTGAAGTAGGTGATTCAAAAGGAATTAAACAGGGATTTCCTCAACTTCAGCTTGCCAAAATGTTCTCAGAATTCTGGTAAAGTAGTTCTGCAACTCTGACTTAATGCAGGCATTTGAGGAATCAAAAGCACATCTTTTAGACGTTTCAAGCTGACCAAAGATTAAAGTAAGGAAAGCTGAAAATCAACGTCTTGTAAACTTCACTGACAATAACAACACACCAGGCATTAATGGCACTCTCAGTGAGACTTGGCTAGGCTTTTCATGATACTTTTAGACAGACAATCACATTAATACCCACACCCACTTTTCAGCCCTCTGTGCTACTGTGCCGCTTAACACCAAACCAGTAATAAACAAACAAACAAACAAAACCAGTGTTTTGTCCTAATCAGTCCAGTCCTAATGAGCCTCCTGTCCACAACTCACCTAATCCTCTTGATTGGCCCTGTGAGACCAGACCTCTGGTGTATTTCCTAGTTAGCCTTCATTTGGAGTATCAGTGTTCATTAAAAACAAAACAATACAAAAAAAAACCCCAAAAACAAAAAAACCAACAAACACCTTTGATAGTGTAGTGTTTTTCAGCATGTTCCAGCTCCCCTGAGGATAATGCAAGTACACCCATTTTAGTTACTATCCAAAACCAGCAAATCTACATGTTTTGGATGTTGGCACCACGCTGTACCTCTCCATCACTCATGTACATGAGTAGAGGGAAAAGAAAGAAATTTGGTAAATAAAAAATGGTCAGTCAGAGGCAGCGAATGACTCACAGTCCCAGGACTGTCAGTGACACCTTTGAGGTACTCTTGAGCAACTGCTTCCCGGGCGCTGCGTCAAGTCATTGTTCACTCTGTTGGTGTGGTGTGTTCTCGAGTGACTATAAGAGCCACTTTATTTTAGTTTTCAGGGAGAACCTTGAAATAAAACTGTCATGACTTCTTCATTCCAGACAGACAATGTGGAAGCTGGTCCCTTCATGGAACTTGCTGCATACTTGAGTGCTTTCACTGCTGACATCTTACACCAGATCTAAGTAATCAGCTTGTTACCATCTCCTTACTGTGCTGTAAGGAGGGTGTTAAAGCAGGTAAATTCCAAAAATGTGCCAGACAGTGCGCCTGCATGACCAGGGTTGGGAAACACCAGGTTAGTTGATTTTCAAATAGTACTATTCTGGACTTTTGATTCTGATTTGGCCATTTACCTCTTTGTTAATCAGCCACTCCTGTGTTGTTTTTGGCTTTGTGCTTGGGATCACTGTATTGCTGAAAGGTGAAGTTTCTCCCAAAGAAGCTTCCCAAAGAAAATTAGGCAGGACTTGGGATCTACCCAAGGGTGTCAGCCCCTGCTGTTGGGTGTGTGGTACATGATGGTAACTGTTTCCTACTAGATAATATACTGTACACTTCAAGGGGTAGCAAGTAGGTCTTTCTCATTCCTCCAATGATTTTCAGCCTATAAGCAGGCATAGAATAATATGTGTTATTCTTATGATCATTGTGTATTTGGACAAAATGCCAAATCTACCACCTACCACAAATTTTCTACATTTAGGTTCTTTGACTTCTCCATGGATGATTTTAAGAGCTCATGTCTTTTTTGACAGAAGCATGGTTGTTAACCCCGCCACTGGAGGCCTGTTAATGAACTAGTCGTGTTTTTCTACTATGAAAATAACTTCACCGAGCCGCAGAATTTGCATGTATATTTTACTCCCACTTTGTGCCATAACCAACTCACAGCTAGTCAGACCAAAGTAAATGCAATTGTTGGAGATGCTACAGCGGCCCTTTACTGTGTTATAGAAGTGGACTTTTAGGTTGAAGTTCTGTGTGCACTGGGTGTTAGTTTATTAGTTACAGCTGATCGGTGTTTATGTTTAATAGTGGTGTGCCATACTACAAGATTTAGTATCGAGCCGATGCCAAGTAAATACAGGGCCAATATTGCTGATACCTTTACCGATACTTTTAAATAATTGAGGTGGATGAATCATCAAACTGGTAAATCTGAGTGAATCTGCATAACCTTTAAGCACTTAACTTCTGGGCTTCTGACACAAAAACGCAGCCTTTAAATCATCCTCCCTTGCTTTCTTTGTGTCCTCAAAGGTGTTAGCTGTATTACTTGAAGTACCGTTGGTGGAGGGAGGAGGAGAGGATCATAGGTATGGAGACCTGATTGTACATGTCTTTTACCATTTGCCCTGTGTAAAGGACTTTTAGCATCAGTTTTGTTGAGTCTTTTTTAAAAAGCTTTACGTCCGTGTGTACAGATGTGCCGAGGAGCCACAACGAGGACCTGCAGCCATACCTGGCCATCCCTCTTGTGTGAGACTCAGGACAGGTCTAAATCTGTTGTCTTCACTAAACATTTCCTTTGAGCTGTTTTGAAGAAAAACTGCTCTGCTGATATAAAGCCCTCACTGTCATGTTCTATTAAAAAATTTAAAGTAGTCTGGTTGATAGGAGATGCAACTGTCAATTAATATGCAAGCTGACCGTTGTGTCCATATGGGCAGAGACCTAATGGCTCAGTGTTTCATTAATGTCAGGAGATGAAGAAAGTGTGGGACATAGCTGTGACTTTTCTTGGGGCGGACGAGTCCCGCATCCGGACAGAAACGCAGCAGATTGGAGGAGGTGACTTCCTTGTCTGGAGGTGGCTCCAACCCTCCATGTCCTGTGACAAAATGTGCAGTATGCCTTCCAAAGTATGGCAGGCCAAAATTAAGTTTGTCTTTGACATACCATGACCATCATGTATAAGAATTTCTTTATCCACCATCTGTGGGTGGAAGGAATTACACTGAAAAACATGCTGTTGTCATTGTTAAAGATTCGCAACATGTCTGACCCTGTAATGTAAGTTCTCTACCAGTACCACTTCCATTTAAGCTTTATCTGGAAATGGTTTCTGGGTGAAACCTAATGGTTTTAATGGTGTACCTCCCAGTCTTTTATTTTGATCAGGGAGGTGGGGGAAAACTGTCATCTTGCCATTCATGAAGCTATCCTGGAAAAATGCAGCGACAATGATGGAATTGTCCACATTGCTGTTGAGGTCAGTTTTCTCTGTTCTTTGTTACTCTTGGCTAGTGCATCAAAAATTGAACTTAAAGTCAAACCAGTTATACATAATTATACATGGAAAAGCTGCATTTACACAGAATATAAGTGCAAATGGATGTTATATAAATTTTTATCTTGTGCCCTTCTGTCCCCATAGGGCTGTGTTTATGTGAAGTGCCTTTCAGCAGAGCATGCTGGTAAAGCTTTCAAGGCACTTCATGGCTCATGGTTTGATGGTAAGTGGAAATAATGATTATAATTGAAGGGTGAGATTGTGAAACAGCAATGCAATATACAGTAACCAAATATGCTTATTTACAAACTGCTGCTGAGCTTTATTAAATAACTAACTCTTTACTATTTCAGGAAAGTTGGTGTCGGTGAAGGACTGCTACGGGCCCTGGGTTGCAGCACACCCCTGAAGGCTCCAGCATGAACACCATGGCCCGCCTGCATTGGCGCTCCAGCACATCCAGTTCTCTGGGGTTTTCCTGAGGGCCACACAAACCGTTTTCACCTTCTCCACCACCTTCGTTTACTCTCTCTCCTTTTCTCTTTCCTTCACCCTCTCTCACTCTCAACGAGGCTATCCTGTCCTGGAGCGCTCTCCTTGTTGTGGGCTCTCTGTCAGATTACTCACGGGATGGGATTCAAACTTGTGTGCTTTTTCATCATTCAAGATCAAGCAAAAAACAGAAGTGCACGCTGGAGTGAGACTGGTGGTGGACATTATGTGGAATTATCAGATCTCAGAAGAGTTGGATGTTCATGTCCCTCCTCTTCAACTTTGATGCAATGGACACAACATATCTGTCTTTTTATTATTTTAATTTTTATTTTGTTTGTTTACAGACTGTCCTTTTAGATTAAACAAGAAAACATAAAGGCAGTCCATTTATTCTAATGTTCAGATTTGAGGAAATAAATGAAAGAGCCAGAACTACTGATACGGTTCTGCTCTTCTCCATCCGCTTTTTCTCCAATTTCTGCAATCAGTTTTAACTTCTGCAATCAGGCAGAAGGTTCCGCACCATCAGGGCCAAAAAAGAGAGACTCAAGAGGAGCTTCTATCCTCAGGCCCTTCGAGGACCTCATATCATATTCATTTCCATATTTAAGAAGAATCACTGTCATATTTCATATCATATCGGATTTATTATTACATCACACACTGCTACACTGAACATGCTGCTTATTACTCTGTTTATATTACTCTGGTTTACATTGCTGTGCTAATATGGTACAATGCTCTTTAACATTCCATTTGCACATTGTACACTGCTGCTACATTTATATAAATACATATTAAAACCTCAAATTTAATTAGCTTACATATTTTATTATTAACTTGTGGTGCTCCTTGTTTAAGTTATTTGCTTTTAGATCTGTGTTTTAGAAATTGTCAGATTTATGTTTAAAATTTGAATTTGTCCTTACATTTATACTTATATCTACTTGTACTTATTTTGTGTTTCAGAAAATTCCAGATTTTTTTATTTAAAATTTACTTATTGTCCAAAATGTTTGCACAGAGTCAAAAGGAGCAGTTCAGGATACATTTCACTGTGTGTTGTACTTGTATACCTATGCATGTGACAAATAAGGAATCTTGAATCTTGAATCTTGAATCTTGTGATCATGTCTGGTCAGAAAGTGGTGCTGTGAATGTGGTTTTGTCTGAAATTCACACCATTTCCTCACTGCCCACTTTTTCCAAAATGTTCTATTCAGACACCTTGTTCATCTTGTCTAAAGGTCAGATAAGCCATGTGTTGAGAACTGCATATTCACAGACAGCATGTAATGTTTGTCTTCTTTTTAGATCATGAGACGAAAGCCAGCTATTAAAATATGTTGGGGGTTCATTTGAGGTTAATAAAGTGAAATTGCACCATTGGCCAGAATGACTAAATCCTGTAGCAATTTTTGACAACTTGGCAGCATCCGTATTGGCAGAGAATGGTGGCAAACACTGACCATTCGGTGCCTGTGGTGCTGCTAAGTGGGTTTAGTAACCAGCTCTGTGATTCTCTATGCTTGCTGCGCTGTGTGAGCTCTATTTCTATGAGAAATGCAGTGCGGGTGTACAATTGATGCATATGTATTTAAAAACTAGATGCACCCTATTTTGGAGCAAATAACCCAATCGTGTCTTAATTTTGTGCTGTTTTGTGAACTGGCATTGCATTTCTTGGGAATGTTCTTACTTTTATTACAAGGTACAAAATGACTGTTAACGATTTAAGAGCAGATAAAATTGACCCTCTATAAATCCCTAATTATTTTGTGGCGCCCACCAACCCACCCACCACACAGCACTGCTTCATTTAAACTTTATAATTAGGGAGTTCAGGGGTAACCTTTCTATCCACCTCTTGAAGCTGATGATGTGTGAAAATAAAAAAAACAAAAAAAACTGAAAACAGTTGCTTTTACACATCATTTTAATCTTCCTGTGAGTCTGTAGCCTAGTATTGCCTGTTGACCTTCTTTTTTTTTCTTCTTCTTCTTTTTTCCTGCAGCCTGTGAAGAGAGTTAATGTAAAGTTGGATTTGTGTGGCACAGCTCCAAAGTGTCGCCTGACTTGCATCTGCATTCTTGTTGATTTTTTTCCCGCTCTCTGATGTATCTTATGTAAACACTGTACACTGTACAACTCTAAAATGTAACATTATGCAGCAGCAGTCTCAATACAGTTTATGGTTTTGACCAATTTCCCTGACCTGCAAGCCAGACAGGAAGGCTAGGCCTTTTAAAGCTTTGGATGTTTTAATGTAATTTGTCACTTGTCTTGTTAAAACTGCTCTAATTCAAGGTTTATTAGGGTTTTTTTACATTTGGAGAGTGTTGCATCCTAAATCCACATATCCATGCAAAAAAAAAAAATCTCATGTATCAACATTAAGACAAGTAACAAGCCAGAACTCACAGACCAAACATTCAGCAATTAATACATTTATTCTCATTTGTTTTTCAAGTACAAATGGTGAGAGGACATCGTCCATCAGGAAGGTCCAGCTTTTAATAAAAGGTCAACAAAGTAATTCGTAGTCATTTTACATTATTATTGAACAAAATAAGTGAGATGAACACAGAAAGAAAAAGAAATAAAGAAATCAAGGAGTAATTTTGATGGGGAAAGAAATAATGAAGGAGAAGGAAAACTCAGTCGTCCAGAGAAATCTTTCGGCTGCTGCAGACGAACACTTTTCCACCTAAAGAAAGCACGGATCCGGTTCTTCTTCATAGGTTTCTTCATGACAGTCTCCGATGTCATCTGGTCTCTCCTAGAGGCTCTGAACCTGGAGGTGGTACTGGATGGTGCATGCACACCATCGAGGCAGGAACCAGACTGTCTCCGACTTCAGCCATCTGGGGAAATCTTTCTGAAGCAGCTGCCGCAGACGGTGTTTTTAATACTTTTCCATGCTCTCCTAAAGAAAGCACGGACCCGGTTCTTCATAGGTTTCTTCTCCGAAGGGGGAGAGGATATCGACTTAACTTGAGTTCCTACGTCACAGGCCACAGGAATCCAGTCACACTGAGAGGTGGGGTGCTCCGATTCTGAAAGCAGGATTTCGCTTGACATGTCGCTTGAGCATGGCATTGAACTTGGACTATCATTCAGGATCAGGTCCTGAATTACTGACTCGACCACATCCTCTGCATCGGTTCCCACAGTTCTTTCAAACTGAAGACTCCCATTGCAGCGTCCTCCAAAGACCCTGTGGGACAAGTCAATTTTACTTCCAACTTCCAACACAGCGTGGACTCTTATTCTCCAGGTCCTGATTCTGTAGACCTGAAATTACTTTTTCTATGCAATGCTCAACGATATCCTTAGCGATCCTGTGAACAGGACAGGACACAGAAGGGAGTTCGCTACCACTGTCAGGTAGACTATCGAAAGCTGCTGTGACAAGATCGTCAGCGATGCTGCTCAACCTAAAGGGGCTTATGAAGAATCTTGAACCCTCTGTCACTGAACTAGATGGTAGTTCAGGTGAATTATTGGATGGAAGGTCATCATCGCTCTCAGCCAACGTCCCTGCTGTCTGAAGCCAGGAAAAAGTGTCTAACACAACGGCTTCACTGACCATGTCCAAACAAGAGGGGCTTATAATGATTCTTGACACCCCTGTCATCGTGTAAGATGGAAGATCAGTCTCCTGATCAACCATGACTATATCCTGGCCATGCTCAGGTAAATCTGCCACAGCGTTCCTGAGCTCTGCAGCCTTGCAGCTCGACAGAGACTCTCCTGGGCTGTGCATGCACTCCACCAAGGCAGGAGCCAGACCGTCTCCAATTTCCTGTGTAATTCTTTTTACCTTGCCGACAAAACTCTGGATGCTCTCCATCATCATCTCCACAGCTATTGCAGCTGACGCTTGACTGTTAGTCAATGAGGCAGATGATGAGGAGGCTGAAGCTGAACTTTCATTTTCCTCTCCCTCAGCTTCATCCGGTGATCGACCTCCCATGTCAGTTCAGCAATGAAGGTGTTCCTCTTGAATTTCTTATACTTCAAGAAGAGCTCCCTGAAGGTCTTTAGTTTTTTCCCCCTCCCTGACTAGACAACTGAGAAATTTATTGCTAGCCAGCTACTAAATCACTTGTTCTGCACAAATATAAGAACGCGCTTTCATTCACAACACGATTGTGGGTGAGAACAGGAAAGTGTTAAACTCACCCACAATCGTGTTTTTTGAATGAAAGTGCATTCATATATTTGTCTTAATGTATATGTTTGTAGAGTTGCGTGGAGTGACTGTTACGTGCAGAACAAGTGGAAAAAAAATAAATGTGAAATAACAGATTTATCATCAAGCTTGAGCCTTGAAAACTCAGTGACGAAGAGATAGCAGTCTTGATCAATTCTGTCCCACTAAATCATTGTCCAGGGGTGTAATTTTATTCTGGCTAAGAAAAGTTTGTGAAACATTGTGGCCACATATTCCTAATCATTTCACACATGAATGTCACGTTTCCCCCTCGCCTTCCCCGAGTGAGAGCAGACGCTGAGGCAGAAATCCATTTCTTGTTCTTTTTATTTTGAAACTCCACGAAACGAACCCAAACCAAACCCTGTCGGTCCCCAAGCAACTTAAATACAAATTAAACTAAAACGAAAACCAATACAAACTCAAATCTCATTACTCTGAGCACCCGGGCCAGCTGCAACTCGTAATCTACTAATTCCTGGCCAGCGGTGCTCAGATGTCATAACAAAAGTCTCAACAAAAACTACAAACCCCAAACACTAACCCAAAATACCGAACATAAACAAG
>JBBJLS010066178.1:0-12700 GCA_037577275.1 Bryconaethiops microstoma
TCACCATTTCACACATATACACACAGAACACACACATACAGCACCTTAAAAGGTCTAACTTAATTTAAATTCATTCATCGTGACACAAAATTGCCACAAGAAAACAGGAACACATTGTGACCTTTTTTATATGTATATTTATTTGTGGGTCTTGTGGGTAATGAGGCAGAATTTTCCGAAACAAAAAAACATCCAATCAAACCGTCTTTTCAAAGTCATCCCACGTTGCCACTTTTTGACAGTGGAAAACCGGCATTAAATCTCGATGTCATTAACACTGTTTTACACTGAAGTGTGTGACTGTGAGGCCATTACTTGTAATTATATGTGATAGTTATTTGCATTCTTAAACTGAGGATTGCTCAGACACTTCACCCCTTCTTCACAGTAGCCATAAAATGCCTTTACCGCCTGTTTTGGAGGCCCCTTAGATGAACTCCCAGCACAATTAATGGAATATATTCTGATAACAAATATAATCTGATAACAAATTGACATCTCACCATATTGAACATTAAACCGAGTTGATTTTAGATCTGAGCGATGCCATTTTAGCTCCCTAAATCATATTTTTTAAACATTGCATTACCTTACATTCATTTTATCCAAAGTGACTTACAATTTGAGGAAACACTCCAAGTTTCAGGACAGTGTGAGAACCAGAGAATTCTAAGAGAATTCTAAGCGCTAACATCTTTTTGTAGGGAGTAGTGCGAGAAGATAGATCAGGAGAGGAGATGCTCTTACAAGATGCAAGACTGAGAAGAAGGGCATAAAGAATCTTCACATAATGTAAAGGTTCTAAATCAATTTAAGGGTTCTTTCAAGAACCTTTACATCATACTGAGAACCCTCACTAACACTCTCATCTGTTGGGGGCCAGCGGGAATAGGCGTGTGTGTGTGTGTGTGTGTGTGTGTGTGTGTGTGTGTGTGTGTGTGTGTGTGTGTGTGTACCAGTGTTATAGTGTTTAGTGCAGTATCCCAAGTCTTTCTCCTCTTTGAGAACAAACTGAGGCAGCATTAGATCATCAGCAACTTGCACAGGACCATTATCCAACCACTGAAATATCAGATCATTCATAGTGTATCCAACTGCAGAGAGAGAGGGAGGGAGAGAGAGAGAGAGAGAGAGAGAGAGAGAGCGAGAATGACTATTATGCATATTTATGTAATGTTCTAGATATAAATAAGGAAGGTCCACAATAATTTGCTGTAGAACTAAAGTAACTAGACTAGTTTTAGTACCAATACATGGTATATGTGTCACGATTTTTAACACTACAAATCAAATTTATACACCTTTCTCAAGTGCAGTCAATCAGCTAAAGACATTTTTAGTGTCCACATGTTTCCTTTGCTAACAAATACTAGAAATCAATAGTCACCCAAAAAGCCCACAGTGTTTCTGTAAAAAACCTAAATATCAACAAAATATCTCTCAGCCCACGTCCAGCTCTTCATTAAGGTGGTGCAGACTAGTGGACATGGTTTAGGAAACTGGAGACATAGTGTGAGCTGTAAAAAGTTACACGCACAGTTGTGTGCCTCCTTAATAATGATCTATATGTGGTGCGAACAGGTCGATGAGAGTTTTGGAGATTCATTTTTATGAAAATGATTTGGTTTTTTTGGGTGACTACTGACATAGTGTTTGTTAGCAACATTAGCCTTGTAACTACAGCTCTAAACTAAAGAAACCACAGCTGGCGACTACATGTAGGGTCAGTGGAAAAGTAGTGTGGATTTGATTTTTCGCCAAACAACTGTTTCTTTGGGAGAGAAAGAGAGAGAGAGATGTTCAAACATACAAAAGTGAGTAAAAGACAAACTAAGAAAAGAAAAGAAAAAAAAGAAATAGAAAAGAAATTTAAAAAGCATACAGCTCTCAAGCTGCATGGTGCACGTCTGAATGTCCATGGGGAAATTCTTCAGATCCATCGGACAGGACAGAATCAGAGTCAGTCTGAAAGAGAAAAAGAGAGAGAGAGAGAGAGAGAGAGAGAGAGAGAGAGAGGGAGAGAGAGAGAGAGAGAGGGAGAGAGAGAGAGAGAGAGGGAGAGAGAGAGAGAGAGAGAGAGAGAGAGAAAGAGAGAGAGAGAGAGAGAGAAGCAGAGATGTAAAAAGCCAAAAAATAAAAACCCACACTAGCATCCTTTCACCAAATGTATTTTTGAACAGATCTAATGCATTTCTTCTGTATGTGGTTGACTCTCACTCATGCAAACACAGCAACAGAGAAAGTGACTGTGTGTGTGTGTGTACACAGAGCAGTTCAAAAATTGCTGTTTCCCTTCTATTTTTATTGTATAATATTTGTGAGTGGTATGATTGAATCAGAAACAGAGAGAGAGAGAAAGAGAGAGCGAATGAAAGAGAGCGAATAAGAGAGAGAGATTGAAAGAGAGAGCGAATGAAAGAGAGAGCGAATGAAAGAGTGCGAATGAAAGAGAGCGAATAAGAGAGAGAGAGAGCGAATGAAAGAGAGAGCGAAAGAGAGAGCGAAAGAAAGAGAGAGAGAGAGATAGAGAGAACGAGAGATTGAGAGAGAGATAATGAGCTGAATGAGTGTGTGACGAGTGTATACCCAGCGCTGTATGTCACTGCTGACCGAAGTAATATATTGACCGAAGTAATAGATGTACTGTACTAAAACGAAATCTATACAGTAATGAATAATTTTTATATGAGTTACATTCACATGGTCTTTGCCATATTCATGGTGGAGCTGTATGTTTGTATTTTAATTTATTGCCCAACATCTGCATGAACCAGCTAAGCAGGTGCTTTCCTGCTGAAAAAACATGTTTTAGATTTTTTTACTATAAGAATTTCCTGTAGAATTTATTTTCCCTATAAATAGTGTGATCTTGCTTCAAACAAGATCATGGAGGAACTTGCCTCTGTAACTGGTAACATTAAACTGAACTTTGCTCAAATGTGTCTTTGTGGTTCTCAGTGTAGTCCAGCGGCCACTGGAAGTGAAGGACATCTGGCCGGTTTATCGCTGTGTGTCGCTGGCGGTGTGAGCGTGTGCTGCTGCGCTGGATAAAAACACTCAAATGTGTGAGAATGGACTTACAGAAGTCTCATGCAGCACAGTAAGAATGATCAATACCAGTCTATAAACGCCTGTGGAGCTCTATGCACAGCTGTTATACACACACACACACACACACACACACACACACACACACACACATACATACATACATACATTCATACATACATACACATAGATAAATACACATATACATACACACACATGCATACTTTCACACACAAATATACACACATACATACATATACACACACATACATATAAAAACACACACACACACACACACACACACACACATATACACACACATACTGTACATACACACACACAGACACACACACAAACCAGCTTCCAGTTTATCAGTAAAGTGTTACTCCACATCTGCTGTAAACCCTTTTACAGAACAAACTGTCGGGGTCTATGGGGGGATGCGAATTGACAGTGATGTTGCTATGGCAACATAAACAACCCCACAGCCGAACATGTGACGGAATAAGGCAGAGCAGCCAGCAAATTATGCAGAACTGTATAAACAAGCTGATCTCTGAAGCCCAGTCTTACAGTAAATCTGCAGATCTTAAGTGGTCAGTGCAGACACGTTCAGGCACGTTCGCCTTCAGTCACGTGTGACGGTTGTTTCTATTTTTGAGATACACTGACGTGAGGACTGGTGAAAACATGACAAGTTTTATAGTAACACGGCAGGAACTAAACATTTGCTTAGAGCCCCCGAGAGAGCTTGTTTTTTTTTGTGATATATTGTCAGTGGTGATTAAAATGGAATATTAAGTTAAATCTGGTTTACTAAATTATTGCTGCCCCTGTCAGAATGGGTGTAACGTTCATGTGTATCGTAACAGCCCTTAACTGCATTTTGATGAATTCATGAACCATGATATGAATTCTAGAAACACTAGGAGCTCTGTAGAATTCTAGAAACAATGCCTGAATTAAAAAGCTAGACGAAGTATAGAGGCCAAATAGAGATTCTAGAAACATGGCTTGAATTCTAGAAAATGCCATTTTAGAAACAGGTACAGGTTAATTTCTAGAATCTCAGTATACATTCTAGAAACACTGGCTGAATTCTAGAATATCTGAATAAATTCTAGAATGGGCAGCTTGCAGCATGTTCTAATGTGTCAGACTACTTCATTATATTTTTTGAGCATTATATTATATTATATTCATGGACACCCAACACTAACTTTGTGCTCCATATAGCCTGTGCTTTGGATCTGGTGCTGATTTCTCAGTCAGACTGACATGGAGGCTGGGTTTCATGGTACCTTTGGAAGTGTGTATCCACAAACAATAGTGGTTTTTCTAGGGTGTGTACTTGTGCAACTCTTGATTGGCATTCAGGTTTCATGAAAAACAGACTAATGTTATCAAGATAACTTGTATATTAGTATATTTACTGTGACGATTATGATGAAAATATGTAAAGTAATGTTGGGGTGAAATACTGCATATATTAGAGCAGAATCTTAGAAAAAATCACAGAATTGGGTCTAATATGAAGACACACCCACAGTTGGGGATAATTACAGAAATAGTAAACAGGAGATCATGGCTGAGCTGTTTACACACGCTGAATACGTTTCATTCTTCATAATGAATACAATTCAGCATTATTTCTTAATAATTCTACTCCCAGAACTCCCCCCAACACACACACACTGCACATACTCTCTGGAAATATTGATTTACATATGGCCTAATTCTGGATCTGGATAAAGAAATATAATATTTATCACATTTTGCATCCCATGGCAGAGAGCAAGAGAGTCAGAAACAGACTGAAAGAAATAAAGAAAGAAAGAACCAAAGAAAGAAAAAAAAAGAAAGAAATGAGACAAAAAGAGACTGAAAGAAAGAGAGAGAAAGAAAGATGCTGAAAGAAAGAAAGAGACTGAAAGAAAGAAAGAGACTGAAAGAAAGAAAGAAAGAAAGAAAGAGAGAGAGAAAGAAAGAAGGAAGAAAAGTAAAAAGACAGAGGTGAAGAGAGAGAGAAAAATATGGGAAGAGAGAGAGAGAGAGGAAATTGGAATAGAGACAAAAAGAGATAGAGAAACGGAGAGTGAGAGAGAGAAAGAGAGAGAGAGAAAGAGAGAGAGAGACAGAGAGAGAGAGAGAGAGAGAGAGAAAGAGAGGGAGAGACAGAGGGAGATAGGAAATTGGAATAGACAGAGAAAAAGAGACAGATAGAGAAAGGGAGAGTGAGAGAGAGAGTGAGAGAGAGAGAAAGAGAGAGAGAGAAAGAGAATGATAATATGCTAACTACCTCCGTTATCAAAATAAGCTTAATAACGAGGCCAAATGATCCAGAAAGCCATTTTCCTCATTCTTCCCCTGCTCTCTCCGTCCTCTCTCTCTCCGAGTGTGCAGCACTGCCTCTGCTGTGCAGAATGTGGCTGAATTAAAGGTCATCCTCGCTGAAAGGTGGGGTGAGCGAGGGGTCAGCCGGTCAGGATCAGCAGGGAAGCTCAGGAAATGCCGCTTCTCCGCTGCAGCTCCCAGAGTCTTTCTCTGAATAATGTATTTTAAAGTGAAAAAAATCTACAAAAATTCGGCTCAACCATGAATAAAATGTCTGTGTGCATCCAACACCTTTTGGGTATGTTTTTGAAAGGACCAGGCCCTCGTCATGATTAAACAAGTTTCACTTTTTAAAAATTAAATTGTTACAGGGAAAAAGTATATGGAATCTAAGCTTCAAAAACAACATTTTCTGATTTGTGATTGTGATGACATTTGTGATGTCACAAAAACAGCACATTTGCATATAAATCCACCTGTTCAGCCGACAGCAGTCTAGTCCCACCCACTCACGCAGTATGAGACACATGGCAACCAACTGGAACAGAGCTCATTTACGTAAATCGCACTGTAAAACAGGGAGAGTTTGTAAAATGGTGGTCAAAATAGGATTGTTTTTGGTACACATAGATGTCACCAGTGGGCCTCAGGGATGAAAAGTGAAATCTAGGACAATTAATTATGTATAATATTGTTGTGCATGTTCTTTGTTGTTACACACTCGTGTCAAACCGCCTTGAGGTGCTCAGTGATTTCTAATAGACTTGCTTGTGAGGTTTCTGACATTGTTGCCTATGAACATGGACACAATGCTAATAGGTGTACATAAGCTCCCACTATGTGTTAGCCACATTAGCTTTGTAGCTTTGGTGCAAAACTGAAGACCAAACATGTCATGGCTGATCAACTACTTTTGGGGTTAGAGGACCGGCCACTTTAAAGGTACTTTAAAGGTAAAGGCATGTTTGAGCTGTTATGCAGGTACTGGACAGGAGCTGGAGGTGAAGGGTGTGTTTGTAGACTGTTTTTTTCAGGCCTTTTCCAGTAACTGGGGTCCGAAAAACTAACAGGGAAGACCAGCAGAGGTCAGGGCGCATCTATAGACACAGTCAATAAACATAAGAAACTCTAGAACTACCAGGGCGGAGAAGGAAACACTGTATACTGTACACCATGCTGTAAGTCAGAGACCACCGTAAATCAGAGACCAACCTGTGGTTTATTTCATTTCCAGGAAAACAACCATTAAAGGGATAATTTGGCAAGAACTTTACTCAACAGAATCCTGTTTGTTTTCAGAGTTTTGCAGTCCGGCTCTTACTTCATTATTGACTTTTGGAGACAATATGGGTAAATACTTAAATACTTAAATCAGGATGTTTCTTTCTGTGGTATCTAGGTAGATGAAAAATGCAAGCTCTCCCATTGGTCAGGCCTTCGGGAGCTGGACTAAAGTCCTACCTTGTCTGATTAACCACCACCGTCGTTAGGGAGAGAAATCAGCCAATCATGTTCTGATCTAGAGTGGGTGGAGCCAGTTTTGTAAGGAAGAATGTCACTCTAGTCCTTCTGGAGGTTATAGATACATCACTGACTCTGAATGGGAGCGGTGGTTTGGCCAGTGGGTATATGTTAGATGGTCTAACCAGTGGGTGTGTGTCAAATGGTCTAACCACTAGGTGTGTGTCAAATGGTCTAACCAGTTGGTGTGTGTTATATGTGAGCAGTGGCAGCTCTATGGACTGTTTAATGAACGAGTCACTGTAAAAATACAGCACTCCAACTCACATATCTGTTCACTTGTGTTTCAGCTTAGCTCTAACATACTTCTAAATAATTTAGCATTATTGTAGTTTTTTAAAACCTTTTAAATTAATTAATTAATTTGTTTATTTCACTACTATAGATCACATGGGAAACAGTGTGTGTTTGCAATGTAGGAGTGTCAAAGAAACACAATATCTACACACCAGTTACACCTTGCCTGTAGGATCTAAGCTTTGAGTTTATTTTTTATTCCTTCTGAGCCACGTTTCCCACGTTCCACTTCTCACGTTTTTTTTTGTGCCCTTGATCTCTGGTTATTTGTTTTGGTTATTTCCGGCGGGGGGTTTAGCCTTGCCTGCCCGTTTCTCGTTTTCGGTTATGGATTATCCTATTTGTCCATGTCTGCCTGTGTGTTGACCCCTGGCCTCTGTTCTGGCCACCATTACTGGAAAAACCCTCTATACACACGCTCAATCACACACACAAACACACACATGCACACACACACACACACACACACACACTCTGAGTCAGCTTCCTCTATCCCTTTAAAGGTGCTGGGATAGTACAAGCTATCAGGTGTCTTCATTCTTTTACTTTACATTTACAGAATTTGGCAGACATTCTTACCCAAAGCAACACAACTGGGTCCAATTTAATATTATAACTTCACATTCACTCTGTTCTAGAACATTCTCATCTTTCCCCTTTTTTGTTCTAGAATACTTTGTTTCATCATCATTCATGCTGTTTTTGCAGCATTCTGGAACAATCACACTGTTCCAGAATGCTGCCTTTTCTCATTGTCCTAGAACATTCTCTCCACTCATACTGTTCTAGAACATTCTTTCCGCTTCTGCTGTCCAAGAATGTTCTTCCCCTTTTTACACTGTTCTAGAACATTCCGCTCACACCGTATTAGAATGTTCTCCACATTCACACTGTACTAGAACATTCTCCCCATTTATGCTGTCTTAGTGCTCTCCCCATTACCCTATTCACCTCATGTTCTCCACATTCACACTGTTCTAAAATGTTCTCCCCATTCACATTATACCAGAACATTCTCCCCAATTACCCTATTCTCCCCATGTTCTCCCCGTTCACGCTGTTCCAGAATGTTTCCCCAATTCACATTGTTCCAGAATGTTTCCCCAATTCACACTGGTCTAAAATGTTCTCCCCATTCACATGCTGAAGGGAGCTGAAGAAGGCACCTTTCATACCGTTTTATATTGTTCTTTGCATTGTTCCACGGTGTCTTGCCCATTTACATTGTTCTAGAATGCCCCCTTTTAAACTGTCTAGATAAAACTGTCTAGATAAAACATTTAACATGTTCTCTGCATTCAGACTGTTCTAAAATGCTCTTCACGTTGAATGTTTACCCCATTTACACTGTTCTGGAAAGTTCATTGTTCTAGAGTGTTTTCACACTGATTCAGTGCTTTCCTGACTGGTTCATTTGGTGTTTCAGCTCATTTTAAAGTTCATTAAAACATGATATTATTGTTATTATTGTATTATTTTGTAATCTTTCTGCAAAGAATCTTAGGAAAGTTTGAGTTTGGTTTTTATTTAAAACACGCTGGTCACTCATGCGTCTCAGAAGCATTTTCCCTACCACGTTATGAAACAGGAAAAGATTAAACAGAAATTACATGCCACACCCGCACCCCTCCATCAAATCCACTGTCACGGGCGTCATGTTCAGATTATAGTCCGTGCATTAAAAACACTGCAACCACGGTCTCCATACAACAGCATCAGCACAGCCGTGGGAGGAGGGAGGGAAGAGGAGAGAACAAAGAAAGAGAAGAGAAAAGGTAGAAAGACTGATCAAGCTGATGAACACAACAGCTGAGTTTTTTTCTCTACATTATTCTAAAGATCCTGTAGAAGAACAAGAAGAAACAAGTGAAGGATAAAAGAAGCAGTAGTGAAGGTTATGCGAGTGAACATGGCGAACGCAACCAGTTGTTAAAAGGAGAACAGAGTGAAAAAACATGAAAGAACCCAAACACGCTTAAAGAAAGGAGTGAATAAAGGATTCTGATTTAGAGGTCGACCACTGATTGTTTTAGAATGTGTAAGACCTTCTGCAGAAGTTACTCTCCAATCAGCAGCACTGGTTTTCCATCTAAATTATTAATAACAAGCCAAAATCCAAAAATCAGCCATTAACCTGGCATGCTAGGCTCCAATAGGCTGTAAAATTCAAAGCCACACTCTAAACCAAGTGTTTTTAACCTTTTTCACAGATGGACCACGTCCTTTTTAATTTATCTGTCCTTGACAAATCAGGCCTAAATCAAATTGATATTAATTCAGAATCAGAATTGTGTTTATTGGCCTAGTATGTGAGTGAACACATACAGGGAATTTGGTTCCGGTTGATGGTGTCTCTCAAGCACAACAGTTTAAAACACAACAGTAAAAAACACAACAATATATAAATGACACAATGAACCGCTTTTGTTATTGTATTTTTTTTATATTGATTGTTTGAGTTTTTAAAATATTTCTCACCATTCTTTAGCTGTGTGATGAAAACCTCAGCTAACTTCTTCGTGATGTCCTGGTACAGCATTCTCACAGCATTAAAAACTCTCAATGAAATTTATCTTCAGCCCCTACAGACAGAAATGCTTGCATTTCGTTGACTTTTCAGTTGTTAGTTTGTATCTCCATTGTTTTTTTTTGTGTGACAGCCTATTTCCAAGTCTGTCTGTTGTCATCGCAACAATTTGACCAATCAGAAGGCAGTGATGCACTCAGCTCAACTGCGGCCCACTTTTGGCCCTGCCATCGAGCAACACAGGTACAGCTAAGTATAAGTCACTTCATTTGTAAAGGAAAAACATTTGTTTGCGGTACATGTTTGGTCTTCCAAGCATTTGTTGAATCCTGTTATTTGATTGATCTGGTTTGAATTCCCCTGCCTGTCTTTTTGTGACCTTAATTCCCACTGTGCCCTTTTTGTTTACCGATTCGGTCTCTACTCTTGGACTCAGCTCTCTGGTACAACAATTTGGATTTGTTTACTTGTCTGATTGCACTTTGGGCCTAAGTAGCCTTTTTCTAGGGTGTAGCATAGCCTACACTTTTAAAAGTTAGGGTACCAGACAGCCTTCTGCCACAGGAAAATCATTTTTGGTTCCCTAAATAACATTAAGCCAGTTTTTGTAAATGTGAAATGTAAGCATGAAAACAAATTTTTGCTGGGACTTGTGTAAAGCTATAAGAACCTTTTAATTGGCTGCATCATGTAAATTTTCAAAGGTTTCTTGGAGAACCAAAGTGGTTCTTCTGCAGGACTGCTGAAACAACATTTTTAAAAGAAAGTGGAATAGAGGTACAATCGTAAATGTTTACAAGCTTCAGAACCCTGTGGTGACTATGTGTTGTATTAGTACACTAAGCCCAATTAGCTTTTTCCCAGTAGTGGGGTTTTGTGTATAAATGTGTATTTTTAGATTGCAAGCTCATTTTTGGGAGCCACAAACAGAGTTTGTAACTTGTCAACATGATGTAAGAGCTATTTAGTGTTACTAAGTAGTTGTTTTAGTACATTAAGCTGCTAATGGCTATGGGTTTTTTGGAAAAATTCACAGATATTTCAAAATTCCCCCATAATTAAGTGTTTGTAAACAAAGTCATTGACTATTTTTTGGTGCAAAATGGTTCACTGTAGGAAACTTACCAGCTTACCAGATTTCCTTACAGTGGTGGTGAATGGAACCAGATATAAAGTCTCCAAAACAAATACAGACATCTTATTTAACTTTAATTTTAAAATTGTGGTGAACCTGAACTAAAACATGTTTCTCTGCAGATTATTTTGCCTCATGATGCCCCGAATGTATCCCTCCGCCATGAATTGGTTTACTTTTAGTTCAAAACCATTTCATGTAATAACTTTCTGTCAGGGAGCTTTTATAGGCAGGTGTCTGGTTCCATTCACCACCACTGTGAACAATTCTGATTTCTGTAGAACACCAAAAACACTCTGAACTCTTTACATCTTAAACACTTAATTATACAGGGACTTCTAAAATTTGGTGAAGCTCCCCTTTAATGCAGCTTTGCTTAACAGTGCTAAATAGATATACAGCCATGAAAAAAATAAGAGATCACTTTTCCCCTTTTTTTGTTTACCATTTGTACAATTTGCAGCAGTGTGTGTGTGTGTGTGTGTGTGTGTGTGTAAAACGCACGGGTTGCTGTTCTTTTATGGACTACTGCAGTGTGAACTGTGTAAAAAAAAATAAGAAATGGCTCCATGTGTGCAGTAGTGTTTGTACAGCAGCTTTTCTATGAAGTGAAGTGAAAGTGAAAGTGACCATTCTGTCACTCGTGAACACACCACAGCACACAGTGTGCTGTATTCCAGCAGCTTCACTCCTGATTCAGTTTCTGATGGGAGTCACACATGCACACACTCTGCTCTTAACATCACTATCTTAATTGTTGCAGTTGTAAAATAATGTAAGACTGTTGTGTAGTTTAACATTTCCAAGGTATACAAATTGCAAAAGCAATAGCCAGGAAAAAAAAAAATTATTTTATTTTTGTCCACAGCTGTATAACTGATTCTAACAGATATAGATCATTAATGATGTTGGGTGAGAGCGTTTGAGGGGATTATCTGAAAACGCTGGGCTCACTGCGGAACATGAGAGTGTGACGTTAGATAAAACTAGAGCTGGCTTCACCCGGGGTGCTGATGTAAATAATTAAAGAGTTGTTTAGTGGTGTTTAACGCCGCTACAGATGTTTTCTCCTTAAATTGAGGTAGATGCAGAGGGACCTCCGGGTGGAGATGATTCCCCGTCTGATTATAATTTGAGAAGATTTCTTTACACTTCTCTACAAGCCTCAGCCGGCAGAAAACAAGGTCTTTTGGAGGGTACAGTGCCCGGAGGAAAGTGCGAGAGCAGGTTCTCCTCTTCAGCTAATGATTCACATTAAAGAGCTTTTCTCTTTTTATCAGCATTTAAAACGGTGCGGCTCGACGGAGAAGTGCAACGAGGATGAAAGGAACAGCGGGGGAGAATTTAAGAGGAAAAGTTAAACAGGTTATAAAAGTCTTTATCTCTCTTTCTCTCGCTCTCACTCTCTCTCTCTCTCATTTTTATTCCTCACTCTGTTCCTTCCTCTCTTTCTCTTGTTCACTCGCGCGCCCAAATTAAAATGTCATCTAAAGCCGGGTCGATTAGACAGACAGCTCTCTTTCTTCATCACTGTTCACGCACACACACAAACGCACACGCACACGCACACACACAGACACACACACCAGAGATAGAGAGAAAGAGAGAGGGAGGGAGAGAGAGAGGGAGAGGCTGAGAGACAGATAGAAAAAAAGAAAGAAGAGAGAGTAGCAACGGGAGAGAGACAGAAAGAGTGAGGCAACAAAACGAAAGAGAACGAAAGTAAAAGAAAGAGAAAAGCGAGAAAGTAGAGAAAGAGAGAAAGAAAAAGAGAGAGGCAGAGAAATGGCAAGATAGAAAGAGGGGAAAGAGAGAGAGAAGTAGGGAGGCTCAGAGAC
>JBBJLS010066189.1:0-12700 GCA_037577275.1 Bryconaethiops microstoma
CAATTAACTGGTGAGGTGAACCAGGTGTTTCTGAGCAGGGAAATCACCAAAACGTGCTGGACCACGGCCCTCCAGGAACCGGAGTTGCCTACCGCTGATATAGACAAAATTATTGGGACCCACCTGTTTTTCAGGGTTTGGCCTAGACCACTTACTTCCAGCGAAGGGCAATCAGCAGACCAAGACATTTTGGACAACGCCATGCTTCTGACTTTGTGGACACAGTTTGGGGAAGAACCCCTTTCTATTCCAGCATGGCAGTGCCCCAGCGCACGAAGCAAGTTCCATAAAGACATGGTTGGATGAGTTGGGTGTGGAAGAACTTGATTGGCCTGTACAGAGCCCTGACCTCAACCTCATCCAACACCTTTGTGATTAGATGGAGTGGAGATTACAAGCCAGGCCTTCTCGTCCAAAATCAGTGTCTGACCTCATAAATGCTCTACAGAATATATTGGCACAAATCCCCACATTAACTCAAGTGTTGCAGAAAGCCTTCCAAGAAGAGTGGAAGATGTCATAGCTGCAAAGGAGAGACGGCTTTATATAAAAATCTATGTATTTGAATGCAGTGTCATTAAAGTCCTTGTTGGTATAATGGTCAGGCATCACCATAATCTTTTGTCCATATTGTGTGTATATAATATGTTGCTATGGTCATCAACCTCATTTACCACAGTTCAGTCGCTGTTATTTATGTTTATTATGTTGTGTAATCAGAATGAGCCATGAGGAGACAAACCCAGCCGCGAGGCCTGAGCCCGTGGAAGACGTGCAGGGTGACGCACGCTGGATGTCTCAGGTGAGCTGAGCAGACCTGTGGCCTCATGAGTGTGAGTAAATGCAGCTGTGCTGAATTGTATTACACATCATAGTGTATTTCAGTTTGAGTTTTTTCTTTTTTTGTTTGATTTATTTAGACTTTCTGTTTTGTACTGTCTCTGTGTATCTGTGCAGTCATAAGCAATTTTCTCAGTCTTCTCATTCTGATAAAAGAATGGTTTAATGAGTGTGTGTAAATGCTTGTGTGTGTGTTTGTGTGTAAATGCTGCTGTGCTCGTGTTCTGTAGTGTGTGAATGAATGGTTTAATGAGTGTGTATAAATACTGCTGTGTGTGTGTGTGTGTGTGTGTGTGTGAATGAAATAAAAGGGCGTTTATTAGCTGTGTGTGCGTGTGTGTGCTGGTCAGGAACTGGTGTTGGCAAAACTGATGGAATAGCAAGCAAATCAACACAAAACGTCTGGACCCTTTGATCAGAGATATTTTTCTTACAAACGTTCTTTTTGTTGTCCATATGTTTGTGTTTTTTTATATGACTGACTGTGTATCTGTGGTTAGGACTTAAGATTTGTGCGTGTTCACTGTATCAAAGCGCTGCAGCAGCGGTAATTGACACATGTAAAATGTGTGTGTGTTTTTGTTTTCCAGCATAACCGTTTTGTGCAGGAGTGTAAAGATGCTGAGCCAGATGTGCTTTTTGTTGGAGATTCGATGGTGCAGCTGATGCAGCAGCAGGAGGTACAGTCTGAATGATTCTGCAAATCCTGTCTTTCAAAGGTACAGTAAAGGTTCAGCAGCTCTGATCCTGTTTATAGATTTTCAGCGTGTAGTGCACGGTATAGTCCTCTGGATGGAGTGTGGTGTAGTATTGACCTCTGAGTGGAGTGTGTAGAAGTGTAGGCCTCTGGGTGGGGTGTGTGGTAGTGAAGGTCTGTGAAAGGTAATCAATGTGTGATGTGTATCACAGGTGTGGAAAGAGCTGTTTTCGCCTCTGCATGTGTTGAACTTTGGCATCGCAGGAGACACCACCTGTAATGTGCTGTGGAGGCTGAAAAATGGAGAACTGCAGAACATCAGGCCCAAGGTGAGGGAGAGAAAGATTAACATGATTGAAACCACATGCCTTAATCATTCCTGGCCTCAAACTGTGTGGAGGTGTGTGTAAAGGAACCAGAAACAGTAGGTGATACACAGAGGAACATTCCAGGTCTCTCCAGTATGGCAGAGTTCTCCAGAGTCGTGAGCACCAGTGTGTGTCGTCCCTAGGTGGTGGTCGTGTGGGTTGGCACCAATAATCACCAGCACACAGCAGAGCAGGTGGCTGGAGGAGTGATGGAGATCGTCCAGCTGCTTGTTAATCAGCTACCACACAGCAAGGTCATCCTGATGGTAAGAACCCACGTGGGTGAGGTGTATGCGCTCTGTACAGTTTACTGTATTTATCCTCTATTCACCTCTTTACCTCTGCCTTTTTTTCTCTCTCTCTACCCATTTTTCTCTTTCTTTGTGTCTCTCTGTCTGTCTGTCTCTCTCTCTTCCCCCATTTTTCTGTCTCTCTGTCACTCCCCATCTCTCTTCGTCTCTCTCTCTCTCTCTGACTTTGCTGGTTTCTCTCTCATCCTGTATCTCTCTCCCTCTTTCTCTCTTTCTGTATCATGGGGTTTCTTGGGGTAGTGGGTTGCCTCTAGACCAAGAGGTCATGGGTTCAAATCTTACCTTCAGCATACCAATGGGTTCCTGAGCAAGACCCTTAACCCCAAACTGCCCCCTGTAGTTAGGGAATGGAAGTCGCTTTGGATAAAAGGGCTAAATCCTGTAAATGTTTTTTCTCTCTCTCTCTCTCTCTCTCTCTCTCTCTCTCTCTCTCAGGGTCTCTTACCCCGTGGTGAAAGACAGAACCCTCTACGTGAGAAGAATGCAGAGGTGAACCGCCTCCTGCAAGTGTCCGTGTCCAAGCTGAGCCCAGTCCAGTTTCTAGACATCAGCTCAGGCTTTGTCCACTCAGATGGAACCATCTCGTCCCGGGACATGTTTGATTACCTGCACCTCACCGCTGCTGGATACGGGAAGGTGGCCAAACCCCTGCATGAGCTGCTGCTGCAGATCCTGGAGGAGACCCCTGAGGAAAACCAGCCCACTTTAGCTTGAAGGAAAAGGCGAGCGCAGAGGGGATGGGAGCTTTATCTCTACAGGACCTTCACAGAGCAGTCCAGGGTTTTTTAGCTTCATCTCTGACTGCCACATCTGGATCATACAGCCCAATTCCGTGGACAGCAAATTCCACACATTCCAATGTTCCGAATATGGTTGCCATCATGTGCAAAAGTTTGACATGTTTTCTTAATGTTCTGAGCGTAAATGTGGACACACTTTCTACAGAGACACATTTTAATACACACCCACTGAATTTAACACTCTGGGGACTAGGTACATTTGTTAAATCAATTGAAAATGGGCACTAAAATTGGCAGAGAAAATAAATTGTGTTCTCTGTAGAGGAAATGTGCATATTTGAACTCAGAAAATCAATTTAACAAATATTTTGACAGGGTCATATACCCCCTCTGACTGTATACTAGTAGCCAACGAGCAGTCACTGAATTTCATAAATGACTGTTTGAATTTTATACAGCTACAGGGAGCCACAAAAAGTACTTGGACACTCATGGAGTATAGCAACGATTTTGAGGATTCAACAAGTAATCACATACATCAATTTCACATCTTCTATAGCAAATATGTAACTTCAAACACGCATGCATTCATGGGATGCTGCTGGTGTGGGTTTTTACTATTTAAGTGACCCAGGCAAATAGCTAACAGCACCCCCTTCTGGAGAACATTAGGCTGAATTGGGCTTCATGATGCCCCACCAACACCATGCTTATTTAAACCCCAACCTGACCACTTAGCCATTTAATTGATACATTTAAAAAAATGCTGTTTGGTTTGACCCTTTTCCCGTCAAAATGAACTGTCCAAATACTTTTGGGGACCCACTATACACAATGTGAAATTAAGAACTACAGCTGTTACAGCACTCAGGAATGCTGAGAGGGTGTCCTACCAAAGCTGTTCATATGAGGTTTGATTAGAAAAAAAAAAACACTTAACAAAGGAGTTAAGGTTGCTTTTGCCTTACCTAAGATGTTTCAGTAACCGTGGCGATCAGGCAGAGGCGCCATCCAGTTAATTACTATTACAATGAATGAAGCGTAATCTCAGAACGAGTTATAAAGATTCCTTTAGTTTAGTCACTGCCCATTGGTTTCAAACAGAATGAGTTACTAGGAGTACTGGGAGGTGCATGGATGTTACCATGGTAACCAACTGTACTAGGCAGATGCAGGAGATGCAGGTTCACCAGCTCTGGAGTGCTCCTTTAACCAAAAACCAAACGAAGAAAAGGACACTTATAAAGGTCCATAGAGTCTAGTGCTACTCCAGATGCTGGGTAGTGTACCAAACAGCTTGCTCCACACTAGTGTACTACATGGGTATTAAAGGTGCTTCTACCCAGAACAGAGCTGTTTGACATCCAGCTTGTAGCACCAGTCACATTCCTCAACAGCACCTTGCCCATATTCACTCAGCACAGTTTTGTTATCAGACAGTGCCTATAGTGGTGAGAGAGAGTTACTGCACCAGTGTGTGCGTCGACAAATCTGTTACGTTTCTATCTTTCTTTCTCTGGCAGCGCATACTCTGAATTCATATTCTGAGATGCTCCTTTCTGGAGAAGAGTCAAAATAGTTCACAGTGGTGGTGAATGGAACCAGACATCTACCTTTAAAAATTCTCTCACAGAAAAGTATTCTATGAAATGGTCATGAATGTGCTGCCTGATTACTAGGACATTGTTTTACCAGAGCTTTGAGAAACTTTTGGTCCTAAAACTAAACCCATTCATGGTGGAGAGGTACATGCAGGGTGTTGTGAGGCAAAAAAAAGTCACCAAAGAAAACTGATTTAGTTCAGGTTTGCCATTATTTTACCATCAACATTCCATATAAACACTTAGAAGATGCATAGAGCTTCACAGAGGAATTTTGAAAAATTAGTAGTCAAGCCTACATTCAACAGTTTCAGGATTGAGACGTTGGACACCCATCACAGCTGTGAAAAGGTTCCTGCGTAATAGAACAGTGGCTGGCCTATCAGGGTTATTCTCATTCTCTACACACACACTATCTGTGTAATAACTGTTTTATTATTGCATCATGGCTAAACAGCTCTGTGTATGTTACTGACATGACAAATCAAATTAAGCGGCCAGTGAAGAGGTATAGTAAGAAGTGGTGGAGTAGTCCGAAGGTAAAATGTATTAGTGTAACACTAAGAAACTGCAATAAGCGTTTAAAGGAATAGTCTGCTTTTTGGCCTAATGGAAACCAAAGGGCAGTGGCTTCCCATTGCTTTCTATTATTCTGTAAGTATGCTTAAAATCAACAGGAGAACCTGTAACCTGCATTCATCCCCTATACCTTGTGGATTAACCACTTAAGTCAAAAAGTGTTTGAAATAGAAGTCAGAGGTCAGTTGCTTGCTTCCCATTGACTTCTTTTTTAAAGGGACTGTACAGGGACAAGTAAAATGTACAATTTTACACCAAATCCAGATGTAGTGGACCAGCTGAGACATGTTTGGGGTCCAAATTTTGCTTCTTTAGTTCTGAACTGGAGTCTGAAGGCTAGCACTAGAAGTCAATAGTCCCCCGAATTTTTTTCAATAAGTACGTCACTGAAATGTCTCTGGACCTGCTCAAAAACCATCCAGCTGTTCATTAAGGTGGAGCAGACTTGTGGGTGTGGTTTAGGACACAGTATGACTTACTGTGAGCTGTAAAAAGTAATCTAAACTTCAACTGTTTCGGATGACACCAGCGCAGACTTGTCACAGAAATCAGCACGCCTTCCAGTGAGCTGATTTATGAAAACAGACCCTGTTGTGTAAAAAGGCTGCTGACAGCGTTCACCTGCACTAATTTTCAAAGATCATAGTAAGTCATAGTCTGTCCTAAACCACGTCCACAAGTCTGCTCCACTTTAATGAACAGCTGGATGCAGTTGACTTTTGGCCCCTAGTGTCAGCAGCATTGTGAATTTTAACTTGTTAACTAGTACAGGAACCTTGATGAGCATAATAATTGGTGGTAGTTGACTGTACACTTGGATGGAATGATGGATGGAGATCAGGTTGAAACATCTTGCAGTGGTCCTTTAATTCACGATAGTCTTAGTCAACCACAACATAAACAAGTCATTTAAGAGCAAAGAATCATCTTTGTACTTTATCTTAACGAGCGAAAGTTGTAGTGCTACTTATTGCATTACTGCACACATTTGCTGATGTTACATCTTTTCCTTTCTTTTAACTGTTCATATGTCTTATGTGCATCACTAAACATGTTACTCAGTGAGAAATAGGCCTGCTTTGAACTTGCCCTTTTACTTGGGAGCTGGTGTGTGTGTGTGTAGCTGTAGCTGCACCTGCACATGGGCTGGGCATGTGTCAAAGTTTTATTATGACCTGTTTGGCTTAATATGACTGTAACGTGTGTTTGTGTGTGTGTGTGTGTGGGTGGATACAGTCTGAATGTTTGCTTATAGAGCGTTGTCAGCTGTCGACCAGGATGTTTAGCTAAGATCTCCTTGGAAGCTTTTTAAATAAAGGTTGAAACGAACTGCATCCAGCGTGATACACTGTGTGTTTAATAATGTTTTGTATCACTTTACTGTAGCCTTCATGACAACTGACATTACCCTGCATAGACACTTACAAAGATTTATTCTAACTAGTGTTTGAATGTCCATCGTTCTTACTCTGTAGGGTAGCGTACATAAGGCTACGTAAGCCTTTCATAGCCACTGACTAACCTGCATAGACACTTTAAATGACAGACGCTTGTTAGAATAAGCCTTTATAAGTGTCTGTCGTAGTAAGCCTTTAATGAGAGCTAACATTAACCCACAAGGATAATTATGTTGAATTTGTTTACAGTGGGGGTGGTTGTTTATAGTGTTGGGTTTGTTTACGGTGTGTGTGTGGTTTGTTTACAGAGTGTGGGGTGGTTGTTTAGTGCATTGTTAGTTTACAGTGTGAAATGTGTTTACAGTATGTGGTTTGTTTACAACGTGTAGTTTGTTTACAGTGTTGGGTTTGTTTCCAATGTGTGATTTGTTTACATTGTGCAGTTTGTTTAGTGTGTGGGGTTTATTTACAGTGTAGTTTGTTTACAGTGTTAACGGGGGTCATTTGCAATGTGTGATTTGTTTACATTGTGTGGGGGAGGTTGTTTACAGTTTGTGGTTTGTTTACAGTGTGTGTGGGAGTTGTTTGCAGTGTGTGGTTTGTTTACAGTGAGGCAGGGGGTGCTAGAGAGCAGTCTGAACTCATCTGTTGTGTCCTAGCAGTGGCAGCAGCAGGTCCGGGCTGAGTCCAGTAAAAGCTAGGGGGATTAGTTGGAGAGTGGTAAACCGGGGTGGAGCGGTATGGGGCGGGTAGAGCAGCTCGGTTCTGAGGGCTTCTCTTTCATGCCGAGCTGCCCGGATCCATCTTCATCCCGCGGGGAGGCGTTTTAACTCGGACTGGACTTTCAGCTGGGCTAGCCCGTTAGCAGGAGAGCTAACTGCGAAAACAGAAGGAAATGATCGTACAAGCTGCCCCCACACTCTGAGGAACATCGATTTCACAACTCGGGAGAGGATTTTACCCTTAGAACTTTATTTTTTTCGGGCTGTCTTTGCACACACAGGCAAAGACAGTCGTAGCTTTGTAGCTGTTTACCTCCTAACTCCTCGGAAATTCAGTCTTTAGCCTGATAGCTAGAGAGACCTTTTGTTTTTTTGTGGAAAAAATGAAACTGGAAGGGCTATAACATTGTGTTTTTGTGTCTTCTCATTGTCTATTGTTTTTTCTTACGGTCTTTACCCGTGAGAGGGGTCGCTGAGTCAAACAAAAACAGCCATATCAGGTTTTCTGATGTGTTTCTTGTTCAGCTGCTAGCTCTCCCTGCTGCTTTGATCTGATCCTGCTCCGATTCTACTCTGGATGAAGGAGGAGGAAGAATGGCTTGGTGCTGGAAGTCCAAACACAGATCGTTTTCAAGCCTCTGTCCCCAGGGGATGGGTTGGGTCGTGTTGAGGGTTGTGGGTGTCTTGTGGTTTATTGTGCACCTGGGCAGTCCAGGCCCCAGCGTGGTGGTCCAGAAGGATGCTCAGTTTGGAATGACCTACGTGGACTCAGTGAACAGTCTCAATCAGACCATCTACTCCTTCAACCACACTGTCTCCAGGAACAAGGTACATTCTGCCTCTTTTCTCTCTCTCTCGTCTCCCATCTCTTTTCTTTTATCTTACTCCTTCCTCTCATCCTCCATTTTTCAATTTGTTTTTCTTCTCTCTCGCTGTCAGTCTACATCTTTAAATTTGTATTTGTCTGCCTATCTATCTGCACTATATGGACAAAAGTATTGGGACGCCTGACCATTACACCAACAGACACTTTAATGACATTGAATTAAATTATATAGACTTTAATGTGGAGTTGGTCCACCTTTGCTACTATAACAGCTTCCACTCTTTTTGGAAAGCTTTCCACAAGATTTTGGTGTGTCTCTGTGGGAATTTGCGGCCATTTATTCTGTAGAGCAGGGGTGTCGAACTCCAGTCCTGGGGGCCGTGGTCCAGCACGTTTCGGCGATTTCCCTGCTCAGAAACACCTGGTTCACCTCACCAGTTTATTGTCAGGTTTAGAGAATATGTTTGAGGAGGAGAACCATCAAACTGTGCTGAACACCGGCCCTCCAGGACTGGCCCTCCAGTTTGACACCGATGCTGTAGATCATTTATGATGATATTGGACGAGATCATCCCAAAGGTGTTTGATCGGGTTGGGGTCAGTGCTCTGTGCAGCCCAGTCAAGCTCTTCACACACCAGACTCATCCAACCATGTCTTCATGGACCTCGTTTTGTTCACTGGGCCATGGTCATGCTGGAAAAGGTTCTTCCCCAAACTGTGTCCACAAAGTTGGAAGCATGTCGTTGTCCAAAATGTCTCAGTATGCTGAAGCATTAAGATTGCCCTGAATTCAGTAATGAAGAGCTTTTGTCCATATAGTGTATCTATCTATCTATCTGACTGTCTATCTGTTTATCTGTCTACATCTTTCTACTTCTCTTAGTCTCTGTCCTGTGCTCTCTCCCCCTCTCTCTCTTTCTTTCTTCTTTCTCTCCCTCTCTTTCTATTATTAATGTGTAGTTATATTAATATTGAGTGACACTTTATTCTGCAACTAAACATATCGTTAAATAACGTGTGAGGGTTATTTTCTCTCTTTCTCTCAGACGGAGGGGGTGCGAGTGTCAGTGGAGCTGCTTCATGAGACCTCGAAGAGTCCGATCCTGTTTGTCGTGCGTCAGAAGCAGGCTGTTCTCTCCTTCCAGGTTCCTCTCATCCTCCGAGGCCTGTGAGTAGAGATGGCACCGATACCTCGTACTGTGTTGATAACAACACTTCCCCCAAAACCTCTTTCAAACCTCACCCAGCTCTTCACAACACCCTTTTATGTAAAAGGGCCGCCTGCAGCTTTTGGCTGTTTCCTGAAGTTTAGTTTATTTTTACTCATGTTTCGGTTGATCAGCCAACCCCGAGGTCAGTGAAAAATTGTCACTACCCCACACTCCTCACCCTTCCCCACATTTCCCCACCCTCCCCACCCACATCCAACCCTCCCCATCCCTCTCATTTGATAAACTGATTTCTCACCCCCCATTCAAAAAACTGAAATTGAGTGACACCCTCCGATGATAAACCGAAATCACTTCTCGCCAATGTCAAGAAGTCATAAGGTTCAAACGGCTTTCTACTGCCTGTAGGCTCCAGAGTTGCACAACAACTAGTCAGGTGCTGTGACACACACACACACACACACACACACACAATTAAGTAGTCATAAATACACTGGGTGAAGCTTTCAGTTCTGCATAGCATTGTGTTTTACAATCACCCTCCAACTGTGCACAGTTCATTTTTCTTTAATGCTTTATTTTATATTTTTAAAAATCATCTTTTTTTCTTTTCCCTCCTTCAAAATACATTTTACATTTTCTAAGTAATGCATTGTAAATTTTAACCCAGGTCTGATACATCGCATCAGGAGTGAAGTGGGGGAAGGCAGCAAGAATATTACTGCACAATATTTTAAGGACTCTTACCTTATATTTTTTCTTATTGTTTTGCTAATTATCTGTCTTTTTTCATTTGGGTTTTCCTTTTGATTCTTTCTTTCTCAGTTTCCTTTCTTCACTCTTTCTTTCTTAATTTTCTTTCTTTATTATCCAACCACTCTTAATCCTTCAATATTAAACTGGCTGTTTTTTGCTGTGCCTTTAAGACTGATATATATGTAAATGATCTCTATTCTGATTTGGTGCCCTTATTTTTTTTTAAAAGTGAGGAAACATAAAAGAATAAAAGATGATCATAAAGGACTGACGGTCAGCAGTATATGCTTGTTGTTTTTTTTTACAGGCTCTCTGTAGTGTAGACCAGGCTAAAGTGTGTGTGTGTGTGTGTGTGTGTGTGTGTGTGTGTGTGTGTGTGTGTGTGTGTGAGGGTGGGTGGTATAGGAAGTTTTCCCACACTCTTCTCATTTTTAGCAGTAGTGAACCCACTTCTCAGAAACTTTCACAATTTCCTTCTGTCTTTTTAACGTTTTTTTCCCTCTTCTTTTTTTTATTGTTTTCTGTTTTTCTTTTCTTGCAAATTTCCCACTTGTGGGACTAATAAAGGGTTGTCTTATCTTGTCTTACCTTTCTGTTTTGTTCCTTTCTTCTTTCTTTCTTTGTTCCCTGCTGTTTCTTTCTATCTTTATTTCTTTCCATACATTTGAATAACTAACTAATGTTTATAGTAAAGTATATAATCTGCTGTCTTGTTCATCATAAATTCTTGTAAAACTTTTCTCCTTCCTCTTCTTTTTTCTCCCGTTCTTTGTATTTTTTAATTCTTTCTTTCTTTCTTTCTTTCTTTCCCTCCGTCCGTCTGTCCGTCCGTCCGTCCGTCAATCTGAACTGGTGCCGAGTAAATAGAGGGAATTATGTTTTTTTGTTTCTCTATTGTTTTGTTTTTTTTGTCTTCTTTTATTCTGTGTTCTTTTATCCTTACTGGATTTTATTTCTCCTTTGTGTCCTGCTCAAATTCAGTATTAAAGCAGGAAGACATTGGTAGTGAAAACACACACTCACACTCTCCATGTGTCTCTCTCTGTCTCTTCTTTCCCCCCTCTCTTTATCTTTTTGTCCCTTAAACCCCCTCCTTCTTTAGGTATCAGAGGAAGTATCAGTACACCCAGGTGGGGCGGACCCTGTGCCAGCCCCCGACCCTCGCCGTGTCTGAGACTCAGTTTTTCTACGTGGACGTGTCCACTCTGTCCACCTCCAGCATCCACTATCAGCTGCGGGTCAGCCGGGTGGAGAGCTTCACACTGCAGTGAGTTTCATCTTCATCCTTTTGTTTTTGATCTTTGTTATTGTCGTCATCAACTTGATTTCCAAAATTGCTGCCATCATCTTAATCACACTCGTTAATTATTAATAAATCATTAATAAAATATTACTAATCAATCAGTTTTGCTTTCTTCAGCATAATCAGTACTGCCAGCATTGGGATCATGTTAAGTTGCTCCTAAATAATTATTAAGTAATATTTGACCGTTATTGTCAACATCTATGATTTCTTCTTCTTCAAGAAAACAGATACCGCTGATGATATAAACTAGTTTGACCTTTATCTATTTCAGGGTTTGCAGTTTGTTGTATTAATGTTATTTAATAATAACTTACACAGTGTAGACTGAACCACTATAAACTAGATAATGGTATTTTGCTAAGTTTTATTCAATATTTCTTTTGTTCAGGAATGCCAGATCTTATTATAGGGCCCCGATCTTGGAAAACATGAAAAGGGCCCAGAAAGGGTTCATATCTTGGATATGTTTTTTCCATTTTAGTCTAATAAAAGCTTGCTGTAGAAACTAAACACTGTTAAGGTTTCAAAACATGCCATTTACTCCTCAGTCCACATATGGAAAGTAATCTGAAGTTAGAGTCCATATAAAAGCCTATTTTCAATTCTCGGAATGTCACAGAAACTAGTTTGTTTATATATATCTGCCTTTTCATCATGGACAGTACGGGCTAGCATTCGAAACAGTCTAAAAGCCCCTGTTTAATTCTAAGGGATGAACAGAGCTGGGAACATAGTTTTGTAGAAATTGATTATTTCTGTTTTTGGTACATTAAAACACATAAATGCTAAGTGGAGATTGGGAAAAAATAGAATATATTTAAAAACATATATGGGTCCTTTTAAAACAATCATATGCTGTAAATGTTAAATATTATATTACATATTTATAATTACACCTTGATGAGTGACCTGCCTGAAAGTTGGTCACTTGTGAGACATTCTGTAAAATTAATTCTTTATTCGAGTTGATTCAGGACCCACTTACACTCTTTTTTTTATGTTTCAGACACTTCTAAACTGTGAAATAACACAGTGACCCAAAATGTGTTACACAGGTTTAAATAAAATATTAAATGTGGCATTTCATTGATGTTTTAATGGACAGTAAAAAGAGTTATCATAAAAATAATTCACAAATGAAATATTGATCCAGCAGTAAATGGCTCAGTTAAGTCCATCACTTAAATACTGTAATATGTAAATATTAAAAACTATACACCATTCATCATTTAAAAGTGATGAAAGTACAGTCAGTTAATTTGAACCTAACTTTTGACTAGAATAGAATAGAATAGAAAGCCTTTATTGTTATTATACACAGTATAACGAAATTTGAAGCAGCTCCGTAAAGTGCACATGTGACATAGCATATAATAAGAGACTAATA
>JBBJLS010066220.1:0-12699 GCA_037577275.1 Bryconaethiops microstoma
CAGTGTGTGGGGACGGTACCTTGCTCAGGGTACCTCAGAGGTGCTACTAGCAGTCTTGGGAATCGAACCCACGACTTTTTGATCGCAGGGCGAACGCCCTAACCACTAGGCCACCATCTGACTGTTCTGAAAGGTTCCACTTGATTTCTCACAATCGAATCTCACCAACTATTAAATACACTATTTTATAAAATATTTACCTGTTAAAATGAAAGATGAGAAGAGATGGTTTAAATGGTGAAGGGAGGACAAATTTTCAGTTTTTTGTGAAAGTTTTCCAAAAGGGTCCTTCCACTTGTTGGACCCTTTTCTACGGATCCTCAGATTCTGCAGAAGTTCTGGTGATGAGAGCTGCTTCTTAGCAGCCTGTGGGAAGGCAGGGGGCGTGGTTTGTTAGAATACGGGTGGGATTTTGTGCCAGTCATTTATCACGTGGTTGGAGAGTGAAGGTTGGGCAGTCCAGCAGATGGCACTAATTCCACATTTGTGGTTCTCCAAGCCCACGGTGGAGAAGAAGAAGGTCCACGCTTCCGCTCCCACAGTGTTTTTGGAGCGAGAGGAGCAAGAGCTGCATTGCTGGAGGTAAGATTTTCTGCTCTGGTCCACAGTTTTTACAGCTTGTTTTTCATTAGAGAAATGCTGGAGAATTGATCTGCAAAATGTACATGTGAGGACAACTTAGAAGCAAACTTGGATGGGGGGTTCCTAAACTCTTGCGTGGTGTTGCTAGATCTCACGCGAGAAACAAGGCCAAAAGACTATAAGGCTCTAAAAAAAACAATGAAAAAGCTTAAAACAGACGAGTTTACTTAATGGGTGTGTGAGAAGCCACGTGATTAGTTTATGTATAAGTGTGCTTACTGTGCTAAAGTCGGCACGTACGCAAATAGTTTGAAGACTTTTTTTCAGCAAGTGTTTGTTTCTTACAGCAAAGATAACATTACAATATATGTATACAAACAAGAAAGCAGTAAAAATTATCAGGATGTTTTTCCTGTTCATACAAGTAGTTGATATCTTGTGATATTTTGAGAACACAGGTTCGGTCCTCTAGCAATTGTTTGGATTTGGGAAATTCCGTCCTTTAATGAAAGACTTATTGAGTCAAACCAGGTTTCTGATGGAAATTACAAGTAATTCTGGATTTCCACAAGAACACACTGATCTACTAAATATACTTACTGTAGAATAGTATTTGTATTTATTCTTTTTCGTTTTATTGAGCAAATTTAGTAATGTAAGCAAAAACATCGTAACACTTTTTAAATATTTTTTTTAAGTGCCTTAGACTTTTGCTTGGTACTGTGTATGTCTTTCCTATTTTATAACCAACCAATTCCAAAATGCTTTAACTTGTTTTAAGAATGAAAACAAAACCAACTGGTCCATAGAAAATGAGGACCAAGTAAATAATTGAATGAACTGATGTACAGAAGTTGCACACGACAAACTAAGTAGTTTTATCAGTGGAGCCAAAACCTTCAGCTCACTCCTGAAAGATAATTGAATAAAATCATGATGTGCCTATATTTCACACTTTGTCATGTATTTTTGTAAACAAGGTAAAGGTGCTCTATCAGTCGATTTAAAAAAAAAAAAACAAACAAAAAAAAACCAAACAAACAAAAAAAACTATTTAATGATTTGTATGGGGAAGTGAAAGTGTGGATTCCTAAACACATTACAATGTTCTTTAAAATCCTTTATATTCTTAAACTTATCAGAATCTTCTCAAGACCATCTTTTTATTAAAGAGATTATTTACAAAATGGTTCTTTTTGTTTAAAAAAATCGACTGATAGAGCACCTTTACCTTGTTTACAAAAATACATGACAAAGTATGAAATATGTGCACATCATGAAGATTTTATTTAATTATTTTTCAGGAGTGAGCTGAAGGTTTTGGCTCCACTGATAAAATTACTTAGTCAGTTTCTCGTGTGCAACTTCTGTACATCAGTTCATTCAATTATTTACTTAGTCCTCATTTTCTGTGGACTCCTCTATTAAAAGTTTTTTAGGACACCATTTCTTTCAAATGTCCCTGACGTTACAGAAATAGCGTTTTCTTATATAAATATTTAGATGCAAATTGCCCTTATATTCAGGGGAAATACTGAGAAGATAGGAGATTAGTCTGTCATATTTAAATGTAAAATAAAAACAAAGTATAGGGCAGGGATTATTGCAGGACATAAATTGGTTATGTACTTCAGTACAGGGATTTAATTTTATTGATGTTTACAAAACTATTATTGAGTCAAATGGTTGCAATGCAGTTATGTATGTAATGAGTAACAATAACAGTGAGTAAGACAAGTTAATGCTTCTTTCTTTTATTAAACTAAATAACAACTTCATTAGTGTGGGTCACAACACCTGTCATTATGGGCTGCATCTAAAAGAAACAACAATCTGTCATGGCCTAAATTACAGTGTTCTTGGAAGATTTTTGAACATTTTAGAATTCTCTATATTTTTGCAAAAATATAACCAAAAACATCATCAGATTTGCACAATAGTCCTGAAAGTAGATAAAGAACTCCAGTGAAAAATGAGACTGAAATAATATACCAGGTAATTTTTTTTATAGTGGAAGTTGTTCATGAGTGTACCATCAGCAGAACACTGAAAAACAGCATCCCAGAGCTGTCTTCCAAGCCAATGTGCAGAACTGATCAGCTATTACTGCAAATGCATTGTTGAAATTATTGTTGCACACCAAACAGTAAATGTAAGATTTACATATTTTTGCACCTCACTGATTATGTAACATTGTATAAGTTTCTTCAATACATAAGTGGGTAAGTATAAGTTTTTGTGCAGTATTTTTTTATTCGGCTCTTATGCACTTTTGAGAAATTCTGATGTTTTTGCACAAATGTTAGTATTCTTATGGGCTCAAAAAGTACTCCTGTAGATCTACTACAAAATGAATTATTAACTGTAGAAACTTGCACATATTTTTGCCCAGACTCCCTAAAATCATGATTTGTTATAATTAATTCAGAGACTAACAAAGACCGAATATGTTAATTTTGTTGCATTTTATGATGTTTTAAATATTGTCTTTCTTTTATTCTTCCAGAAATAAATCACATCCTGGTTCAAGTCTTCTGCTCTGTGTGTCTTCCCTCTTGTACAGCTTAAATGTAACTTCACAAACACTTCAGTAGGTGCTGGTGAGAAGAATGTACCACACTGCTGACATCAGGGTGGGACATATGAGAACATGACATCCAGAAGAAGCTCTCGTATTCTCAAAAGTAACTCTTCCCAGAGACTAACACAGAACACTGAAAGCACTGAAGGAATTTACCTGTGCTCTGAATGTGGGAAAAGTTTTAGTCGACAGAGTGACCTCCAGACCCACCAGTGCATTCACCCAGGAGAGATACCATATCATTGTACAGAGAGTGAGAGGGTCTTCAAGGAAACAAGTCATTTGAAAGAACACCAGCGCATTAACACGGGAGAGAAGCCGTATCACTGTGCAGAGTGTGGGAAGAGTTTTAACCGACAGAGTCATCTCCAAACACATCAGCTCATTCATACAGGAGAAAAGTCGCATCGCTGTACAGAGTGTGGAAAAACTTTTAGTCGACGGATTAGTCTTCAAAGCCACCAGCGCATTCACACGGGAGAAAAGCCATATCACTGTACAGACTGTGGAAAGAGTTTTAGTCAACTGACTACTCTCCTAAGACACCAGCGCATTCACACAGGAGAGAAACCATATAACTGTACAGAGTGTGGAACGAGTTTTAGTCAACTAACTAATCTCCAAAGACACCAGCGCATTCACACAGGAGTAAAACCGTACTACTGTACTGAATGTGGAAAGAGTTTTGGTCGACACAGTGAACTCCAGTGTCACCAGCGCATTCACACAGGAGAAAAGCCTTATCACTGTACAGAGTGTGGAAAGAGTTTTAGTCAACAGATCAATCTCCAGCGTCACCAACGCATTCACACAGGAGAGAAACCGTATCACTGTACAGAGTGTGGAAAGAGGTTTAATCAACAGATTAATCTCCAAACACACCAGCGCATTCACACAGGTGAAAGACTGTATTTTTGCTCACAGTGTGGGAGAAATTTCTCCAATCTAACTAGTGTCAAAAGGCACAAATGCATTAGGAGGGGAGCAAAAGGCAAGCGCTTTTAAGAAGCAATAAGGAGCTAAGCAAATCAGTATGTTAGATTTTTTAGATATTAAAATGTTACATTTGCCTTAGCCAACTCTGGAAATGGAAGCATCTAGAATCAAAGACAGCTACTTCAAAGCTGTATGCCATTTGACTATCAGAGCAGGGCTGCTGAGTGCTGAAGACTGTGGGTATCCTCTGCTGTATCACTCACTACAGAGCTTCAAATTGCCTCTGCAAGAAACATCAGCACAAGAAATGTACATGAGAAGCATTATTAAATGGGTTTCCATGGCCGAGCAGCTGTACACATGCCTAAGATCACCAGAGTCAGTTGTAAGCTTTGGATGGAAACTTTTTCCATCCAAACATTTTCTCTGGAGTGCTAAATCATGCATTACTTTCTGGCATTTTTATTGATAAATCTGTATCAGGCAAATGCTACCTAAGGTAATGCAGAGTGCCAGCTGTAAAGTTTGGTGGAGAAGGGATAATGGACTGGGGCTGTTTTTCAGCGTTTAAGTGCCACACCTTAATTACAGAGAAATGTAATGTTAACACTACAGCAAGAAAGGACATCTTATGTAGTTAAATACTTCCAGTGTTATGACAACAGTTTTGGGAAGGTGCTTTCCTGTTCCAGAATGACCCTGTGCACAAGTCAATAAGGAGATGGTTTGATACATTTGTTGTGAAGAGGTTCTAGTGGAACAAACATAGGGTCCTGACCTTTGGGATGAATTAGAAACTTGATTTTGAGCCAGACTTTCTTGTCCTACATTAGTTCCTGACCTCTTTTGTCTTGATAGGCACACATGCCCACCGACACATTCCAGAATCTTGTAGAAAGCCTTCTGAGAAGAATGGAGGATGTTATAGCCACGAAATTGGGGGGAGTGGGAAGGGGAGGGACTCCATATTAATTGCCATGGTTTTGGAATGGGATGTTCATTCAGCTCATATGTGTCTCATATAGGGGTGGTCACAAACATTTGGAAATATAGTGTATGAAAAACACTGAAACAGTTGTCAGTATTTAAAGCAGTTTGTATGATTTGTATTGCTGTATAATTTTTTTAATGGCTGGGCATTTTAGTTTTGCATCTTTAGTTATGATTTAGCATGAGAGATCAGTGGCAGCATATCTTCAATCCTGATTTTGTAAAAAGTACATATAAAGCTCTTTTCAAAATTCCAAAGATGCTTATAATAGGGAGTGTACACACTGCATTTATGGAAGTGTTACCAGGAGAAGTTGTTTGCTGATATTTGTGTTTAGGTTGCATTATTGTACAGCACCCCAGTCATGAACAGCCACCCAAAATAAATTAGAAACATTACTAGAAGACATCAGATTTTTTTTGTGATAATCATTAAAATCAATATTAAATCATAACAGTTTGGAGCTTTAAAAATTCAAATTCTGAATGTCGTCATTTTAAAATGGACCTCACTTGCTATGGAATGCATAGAAAAACCAAGGGATTTACATCCAACTCCGCAGTGGTCTATTCCTGCAGTGTGTGCTTCCTTTTTAGAGGAAAAACACTGCTTGAGGGATGATCTTAAATCTTCCAATCTACTGCCTCTGTCATACATTATATGTTCAATAGACCATATGATATGTTCCATCCATTCCTATAGTACAGAACAACCTTTTCTTTCAGTATACACTCTATTTTTGGTGTGTTATGGAGAGAATAAACTGTGTTTATATTCCAATTAATTAGGAATTGTTGGTGAAATGTACATGTTCAAGTTCCATAACAAATTCATGGAACTGGCGTAACCCAACAGGTTTCGTAGTGTTTTTTTTTTTTTTTAACTTTGCCACTTCAAATTTAAGGTGCCACTCCTAGGATCAAAATCAGTGCCACAGAAACTTTTTGCAGTTTAACTATGTCTCTCTTGATAGAACAATTCATCAGACAATTTATATTTGGAAGAAAAGATATATTGCTTCCTCCAACTAAAATAAAATTAACCTGGTTAACTGTTTTTATCATACTCTCTGTAATATCCAGATTATGTGCTGGGTGAATAAATGTGGATGATTTTGATTTTAAATAGTAGAATCCATCAAAAATGTAAATAAATCCATATATCCTATATATCGAAAATCTGTTTACTCTGCACAATACTTTCTATTTTAGTTGCCTGTCTTGCTTTGTAACCCTGAGAAAAAAGTAATTTCGTTTAATTCTTAACGGGAATGCCTTGAATAAATATTAAGCAAATGTGACTAAGATGTGCCAAAAATGAAAGTCAGTGGTGGGAGGTAGAGAACTATATGAATATTTCTGAACAGTGCAAGCGGACAGTTTTTCATTGCTCTTTATTTTGGAGAGTATTGACTATATATGTTGTAAATTCCTTGCTGTAGGCAGTAAAGCATGATTTTGTCCATTATGACAGTGCTGGACTGTCATATAACATTTAATTTTGGGCCCTCGCTGGACCCCCCCCCCCCACACACACACACACACACACACACCCATTTAGTAATTAACTGTTAGATAGAAGTCAAATCATTCACAGACCGGTTCCAGCCAGATATCGCACATGATTAAGTAGCAATATCTCTTTGGAAGAGAGCTCTTATAGGTTATTATTACCAGGAACACTGGAAACTGTGGGACATAAACCTTTGTCAGAGATTTGCACAGCATATAAACTCCAGAAGGTATTGCAGCAAAGACTACTGCATAATCTCTAAGTGTTAGAGGGATACTGTATAGTGCCAAGAATCATAATTTAAAGACCATCCCGCCAGCACAATATTATTGTCAAACCAATATATCAAGAAGAGACGTGTGTTTATATAAAATGTCCTTGTTATTCCACATAAAGTACTCATGAGGAGAAAAGTTGTTATGAGAGACCATGACTCGACATTTTTTACAGGGACTTTATCAATATCATACTTTCAAGCAAGGAAGACGTTGAGGCCACCCAGTTAAGATAAAAAAATGGAGAGGTGTGATGTTCCAAATGGAGGAAGGGTTTCTGAGAAATTGCTTCAACAAATGTATCTTAAATGTGTTATGTGTTCAAATCCAAAAAAGTAAGACCACGATTTTCACAGGAATTCAAGAAAACAGTTTTCTTGAAGTGATGTGTCATGTTTCTCCATGTGAAATTGAGCATTTGGTCGATCTCTTTCAGGAGCTCATTATTGAGATGCACGGCCAAAGCAGCAAGTTTTCTCTGGGACAGCCCTGCCTAATGTAATGTGTGTTTTTGTCATGAAACCTGACAGAGTTTATTCACTCCGGGCACTAAACCTCGAATTAGCCCTGACCTGCTCAGCACTCTTTCTGTCACTTGCTCCTCTACCATACATACTCCATCCAACCCCAGTCTCAACAGTTATAATAAAAGTGCAAAAGAACACAACAACAAACAATTCAACATTTATAAAAACGTAACTACTAAGGTCACCACACTGCCCTCCATGTTATGAAGGCCCTCGGCCACAAGGGGACACAATAAAGTCTTGAAGTCAGATAGGCCTCTATATCTGTCTCAGCTGTCTTCTTGGGGCACTTCCTGGCTTGGAACTTGAGGACACAAGGGAAGGGTGGGTCTGGGGTAAAGGAGAAACAGGGTTGGTGGGGTCAGTGAAAGTAAGACTGGATGGAGGCAAGGAATTTTGATCTGGGTCAGGCTCACGGGGGTGGTTGTGGGATTGGTTCCAGTTCAAATGAAGGGACAGCTGTACTGCTGTATGAAGCTAACCTCCTTCCTACTCCTGGGGGGAACCTGCACCCTGTAAACTACATCACCCATCCATTCTAGAACTTTACAAGGGCCCTCTCAGTGGCTGTCCAGATTAGGGAAATGCGCTTTCTTTCGAATGGGTGTGCAAACCCAAACCAGCATCGCAGGCTAGAAATGTCTCTCCCTGTTTTTCAAGTCATAACATTGCTTCTGTCGCATACCAGACTTCTCCAGCTGGTCTCTGGCAAAAACGTGCACTGTCCAAGCAATCCTATAGTTTGCGGGCATACTCTGGGCCTGGCGGCTCGGTCGAGGTGTCTGGTATCTTTCGCATTTCTCTTCCAAACATCAGCAGTGTGGGGTGCAGTTGGTGGAGCTCTGGACAACTGAATGGTAGACCATCAGGACAAGAGGTAGATGACTGTCCCAGTCACGCTGGTGGTCAGCAGTAAGTATGGCTAGCTGCTGTTGCATGGTGTGGTTAAACCTTTCTCATCAGGCCATCGCTCTGTTGATGCAGTGGAGTAGTGCGTGTTTTCTGCATGCCCAGAAAAGAACCCTAGACTCAAACCTTCTGACCTGTCGCTGTGGATGATCTCAGCTGTCCCAAACCGACTGAACATGCACTCCAACAATGCATCTGCCATTCCTCTGCTTCCTTTTCTGGCAGGACATAGGCCTCCGGCCATTTGGTGAAGTAGTCCATTGCACACAGCACATATTTGTTCCCCTTGTCAGAGACAGGGAAAGGGCCCATGACATTAACGACCACTCTCTCCATGGGTGCACCTACTGCTTGTTGCTGAAGTGGTGTATGTGACTGGTCAGATGGCCCCTTATGCACAACACAAACATCACACCGGCAACAGAAATTGTCCATATCACGCCAGTGCTGCTCCCAATAAAACATCTGTCAAAGGCAACGGAGGGTTATAGCGGTCCCAAAGTGCCCTGAGCCAGGCTTCCCATGACATGCCCCCAGCACAGCGTTTCTTGAGGGTCTTGGGCACCACAACTTGCTACCTTTCCCCCCCTGTGGCAGGTGTTTTCCATGACAGCTGCAGCACTACATCCAACAAGCGTAGCACTTTGAATTTGCACCACAGTCCCTTGGTGGCCAACACCTGCAGCAGGCAGCACATCGGCACAGTTGCAGCCTCCTCACTCCATAGCTCTCTCTCTCTGGCATCCCTCCGATCACAGTACTTGTAGCCAAACGCATCACATGGGCGCAGCATCAAAGCAGCAGTGTTGGTGTGCTGGGCACCAGTCCTGTGCACCATGATGAAGTTGAATGATTGCAGTTCCAGCCACCAAGCTACTTGACCCTCTGGCTCCTGGAATGACATGAGCCAATGCAGTGCAGAGTGGTCAATCCTGATGGTGAAGTGTACACCACACAGGTAGTATTTGAAGTGGTGTGTAGCCACCACAACAGGCAGCAGCTCTTTCTTGGTCACACAATAGTGTTGCTCACTCTTACTGAAAACCTGGCTAAAGAAAGTCACCACACATTCCTCTTCATCCCCTATAAGAGAGCACTGCTCCCCTGGCAACATAACTGGCATCCATGTACAGTACAAAGGGCAATCTGCGGACTAGTGGAGCAAGGACAGGGTAGTTGATAAGGGCCTGCTGCAGTGTGGTGAATGCTAGTTGGCAGTCTGGTGTCAGTGTTGCGGAGATGCTAGCAGCGACACTCAATGAGGGGCCATGACGGGACGGAGCAGTCAGCTGAACACCTTGCACACCTGGTAGGGCAAGCTCACCTAACCCCAAGCCTGTGGATCTTAGGATGTCCAAACCCAAGATGCATGGGTCTGGCACTTCAGCCACCCATTCTGAAAAAGTCACTGATAAATCCCCCACAGTGAAATGAAATGTCCCTCTACCTGCCATGGGGGCTATATCACCTGTCACTGTTTGCATCTGCACTGAGGTCCTTTCTAGAATGGACATCTAGCTGGGACAACATCAGACCTCACTAATGTGACTGTGGATCAGGTGTCTCCAAGAGCCATACAGGGACCATAACTTAGGAGGATAGGCACATGGCACAGATTTCAAACACTAGTCCACCCCACAGTCACAACTGATTTAATAGGCACTTCCCAGCAGCTGGCTGATGGGGTCCGTGCTCTCTGGGCTACATGAACCCCCTCTTGTTTCCCTGCTGATGGGCAGTTTTAGGGGAGAGACAAAGCACATATCCAGGTTGGCCACAACCCCAGCAGATGAAAGGCGAGCTGTGCAAGATGTAATCCCCTGGAGCTGGGCTGGATGTGTCGTTACTGCCTGGATAATGTCCTCCACCCAAGCTGGTCTCAGTGTAGGTGCCTCAGTGGCAGCAGCCACTACTGCAGATGTTGAAGTCTGCTTCAGGGCACAGACAGCAGTCTCTCTCTCCATGGCCAACTCTAGAGCCTTGCTTAGGGACGAGGGGTGAGCAAGCTGCACATGCAGTCAGAGTTTGTCTGGCATGAGGGCTTGTGTGATCTGGTCTCTGGCCAGCTCTGTCTGAATAGCAGGTGGCATGATGGTATACAAACACCTGCAAATCCCTCTATGTCATAGGACAGGATGGGGAGTGGCTCACCAGGCTGCCTGATGCGACGCTTGAGCTCACTGTACAGGGAATCTTGCAGGTTAAAATCCCCAAATCGTCTCTGCAGTGCCCCAACCAGGGTCACATTATCTGCATTTTCTTGATTCTCTACCTTGACTTGGGTGCTTATGAGCCAGTCCATGGCGACGTAAGCCTCAGTCCAGGCTTCTCACACCAAATGTAGTGACCCGCTGGTTAATGCAGACACTGGACAGCTACTGAGCTCTGCAGCTTCTTTAATTAAAGTTTCTCCTATAAAAATTGAGTTGCTTTATGGCCACAACTCAAAAGGAGTGGCTTGACAGATCTGTGAAAACTGTGTCTGCCTGATTCCAAGGTTTGAGAGTCTTTTCTGCAGTCTGTAGACTCTCATTCAGCACCCTACTGAATCTCTCAATCGCTCCACTTGTTCTTGCGTGCAGAGGCTTAATTCCTGGGAAGTACACTGTCATCCATTATCTGAAACCAGGCAGACAGGATTTCCTTCTCAACTGAACACTACAGTTAAAAAATGGATAATCATCTCTGTTGTGATTGTGGAGGAGAATGCCACCCCCGGCCACTTACTGTAGTAGCCTGTGAGAGTGATGGCATACTGACAGTCCCAAGTGGCATGCTCTAAAGGACCCATTATATCAATGGCCACCTTTTCCTATGGCCCATCTGGTAATCCTACAGGTGTAAGTGGCGCAGGTGCAGTCTTTACTGTTTTCTCACAATACTGACATGATACGCTTGAAGCTATCTTGGATTCAAAATCTTTGTCCATTTGTGGCCACCAATACAGCTCGGGCAAACTTTGCTTAGTACGCACCACTCCCTGGTGCCCTTTATGTGCTAAATGTACCACTTTGGAGCGCAGTGATGTAGGCACAATCAATACAGCCACGGTCAGTACATCTAATGACAAGTGCATTATCCACAGCCAGTTCATCATGTGTGAAGCCAGTTCTTTTGTCACATTCTTTCTGCATGCTGGCCAACCGTTGTCTATCTGCTGTCTTAACCGAGTCAACTCAGGGCAGGTTTCAAAGGCAGCAGTGTACTCTGGTAAAAACATGGCCTGCAAAGAGCCCATGTTATCTGGTCCAGCAGCTTTCTGCGGGTTGACTTTGGTTTTAAATTTGATTTTATTACATTAATGTTTAAATTGAGATTTACAGAAATATTTGAACTGCACCTGTGTGACTGTGTTAATGGGAACACTGCTGTTGAAAAGCCCCTTATTTGTTTAAAGTGTTATTCCACTTTTGTTCATATAGTAAAGAAAGGTGCACAATACACTAGTTTTGAATTAATTATTTAATTTAGCATATAACAATGCGATTATTTGCCGAAAACCATGTCATTAATCGTGATTAAAATAGTAATCGTTGCCCAGCATTAATATATGAAACCTGATATATATGGAAGGAAACATGATATATATGGAATGAGACCAGATATATGGAACGAAACCCGATATATATTGAATGAAACCCGATATATATGGAATGAACGAGGATATATATGGAATGAAACCGGATATATATGGAATGAATGCGGATATATATGGTATTAAACCTGATATATATGGAACGAAACCCGATATATATTGAATGAAACCTGATATATATGGAATGAATGAGGATATATATGGAATGAAACCCGATATATATGGAATGAAACCTGATATATATGGAATGAACGTGGATATATATATATATTGAATTAAACTCGATATAGAATGACACCTGATATATATGGAATGAAACCCGATATATATGGAATGAAACCTGATATGTATAGAATGAAACCCAGTTATATATATAATTAAACCCGATGTATATGGAATGAAACCCAATATATATGGAATGAAACCTGATATATATGGAATGAACGTGGATATATATATTGAATGAAACTCGATATATATAGAATGACACCTGATATATATGGAATGAAAGCGGATATATATAGAATGAAACCCGATATATTTGGAATAAACGTGGTATATATGGAATGAAACTCGATATATATTGAATGAAACCTGACATATATATGGAATGAACAGGGATATATATTGAATGAAACTCAATATATATTGAATGAAACCTGATATATATGGAATGAAAGCAGATATTCAGTGGAGGAAATAATCATTTGACCTCTCGCTGATTTTGTAAGTTTGTCCAATGACAAAGAAATGGAAAGTCTCAGAACAGCATCATTTTAATGGTAGGTTTA
>JBBJLS010066231.1:0-12699 GCA_037577275.1 Bryconaethiops microstoma
TGTGTGTTTGTGTGTGTGTGTGTGTGTGTGTGTGTGTGTGTGTGTGTGTGTGTGTGTGTGTGTGTGTGTGTATGTGTATAACCTCTGTGATTGAGATCCTGTTACATATAATTTAACACAACCTGTAAATGCTCTATATATTATATTAGGCGGAATTTGAGCAAAATACCTGTATTGTTAATTTTTGGTGTGAAAATAAGTACTGAATGTTTTTTCTGATTTTAGAGCGCAATTTATTTTTGCTGGGTTTAACATATTTTTAAAAAATGTCCTGGCACATTGAATTTTTTGACCAGAGGCACCAAATGGATTCTACTGTTGTTACTTTATTTTGGCACTACACAGAATTTGTGCTGCAGGTATACTATAAAGTGTGCTAAAATTTATGTAGTAATTAGATAGTAGTAATTTTCATTACACACCAATGTGTTGTCCTTGTTTGTTTAGGCATCTTATTCACAGTAGACTGCATAGTCAAAGTCAAAGTTTTGAACAGCAAGGTGGAATATCTGGCACTGAATTTTTAAAAGATGGGAGCAGTGTTAAAATACAGCACTGTCTTATGTCATGGGCCACTCTGAACCAGAAATCAACAGTTTGAAGTGGTTTATGTGGAAGTGAATACTGTATGCTTTTTCTGTTTGCATCACTGATCAAAGATCAGAAAACCAGTGTGTAATATAAAGTATAAGTCAAATAAAAGTCAAAATAAAACTCTCCAGAAAATATATAAAATAACTGTAGTTTACTAATTTACACTAGTTTTCTATACCAAGTCTACTATTACACATAATAGCATAAGCAGTGAAATTGCACATAAGACTGTTGCACATATATAAGCAATTACACATGAGTAGTGACCTAAATAGTGATATTGCACATAAGACTAATGTACAAAATAAACAATTTCACACTATAATATAGATAAAAGAAGGACAGTGGAATGGTGAGGATGCAGAGAGTAGAGCTGGCAAAGGTGGAGGAGTTCAGATACTTGGGGTTAATAGTCCAGAGGGAAGTGTTAAAGAGAGGTGAAGAACAGAGTGACGGCAATGTGGAATGGGCACTGAAGAAAAGACAGGAAGCAGAGCTGGAGGTGGCAGAGCTGAAAGTGTTAAGAAGTGACAGAGATTGGCAGGATCAGGAATGAGTTTATTTGAGGGACAGCTCGAGTGGGACCTCTTTAAGGAAAAGTCAGAGAGGCAAGATTGTGCTGGTTTGGACATGTGCTAAGGAAAGACTGGGAAAAGGATGCTGAGGATGGAGCTGCCTGGGAAGAGTTAAAGAGGAAGGCCTAGTTGAAGGTTTATGGATGTGGTAGGGGATGACATGCAGGGCATGTGTGTGAGAGTGGAATATGCAGAGAATAGAAGGAAATGGAGACGATTAATCTGCTGTGGCGACCCTTAATCGGGAGCAGCAGAAAGTAGATGAAGAAGTAGTTAATGATTTAGCAGACTGCATGAAATTGTACATTTGAGTAGCAGCAGGTAATTCCACAGATTATTGTGTGGGTTTGTGTCAGAGGGAGGAGTTATAGAGGTGCTGCTGAGTCTATGGCTAAAATTCTTCTCTGTTCGTCCACAACACTATGAAGTGGGTGACCGGCATTGTCCACGATGGACTAAAGTCCAGATAGTATTCAACTTTCAGCCACATTTTCTAAATTGTCAAGTTGTGTATTTTCTGAGCTTGCTCACCCACCACTGAGCCCGCTGTCCTAATCAGAAAAGGGATGCTGCTGACTCCTTCTCAAGTCCCAAAATGGCAGGTTCTCCACCTCCTCCATATATGCTGTCTCCTTGTTGGAGATGAGGCCCAGCACTAATATGTTGTCATCAAATTTGACAGTGGGGTTGGAGTCATAGGCGTAGAGGGTGTAGAGCAAAGGGCTAAGTATTCGGCATTGTGGAGCTACTATGTTGAGCGTGATGGTGCTGGAACACAACCACAAAGTCTCACCACCTGTGGTCTGCCTGTAAATAAATTGAAAACCCAGGCATGCAGGCAACTGTTCAGTCCCAAGTCCCTCAGCTTTGTGAACAGTCTATGGAGTACTATTGTGTTTAAAGCTGATACAGTATGTAATAAATGAACAGCAGTCTCACACAGTTCCCATGTTTCTTGAGGCTGAGGGTGGTGTGCAGGATGTGTGAGATGGTGCCCTCCACTGATCTGTTGCAGCAACTGGATCTGGAGATGAACTAGAGTGGGTCATGTAAAGCTGGGGATGGATGCTGTGATGTGGTCTTTAACTACTAGTGTTAGTGCAACACTAGTTTGCTATTCTTTGGTACTGGCACTATCCCAGACCTTTTAAAGCATGTGGGGGCCATAGACTGAGCCAGAGACTCATTTAAGATGGAGGTGAAGACTCTGTTCAGCTGGTTGATGCAGCAGGAACCCAGTGATGCTGCACGGCTGCAGTGTTTTTCTGATGTTGACGAGCTGTAGTGCCCTGCACACGTCATGCTCTGTGATGTCAATGCACTCCATTAGTGGGGTATCACTATCACTAGCTGTGTGGCTACTGTTAGCATTTTTAGACTCAACAGGTGAAGAATGTAGAGATGATGCTCGTTGCTGTGGTGGATTTGCTTTTAAAATTTGTGATTGTGCACAGCCTGTGCCACATTCGGTGCATGTCGTCCCTATATGCATAAGCAGAATGTGTCCCAGTCTACATCACTGAGCATGTCCTGTAGTATGGCTTCTGATTGGGCAGACCAGCCCTGTACCTCCCTTGTGATCTGAGATTCAGAAATTTTTGTTTATGTTCCAGCATTATGGTCTAATCTCCCAAACACTGGCTGTGAAATGGCTTTGTAGTCCTGCTTGAATTGTTTGTAGTTGGAATGTGACCTGTCCCCCAAGTCCGCCAACACAGTGAGTCAGAGTGTTTGTTGATCCAGCACTAAGGGGCTTCACCATGTCTCCATGAAACATGGGATGTTGCAGACCCCCAGGTCCCATTGAAAAGTCTCTCTCACTCGGAGATTGTCCAGCTTGTTGTTAAGAGACTGAACATCCATGAGCAGAATGCTGGGTAGTAGAGGGTGAAGGGCTCGCTTTCTCTGTTCTGTACTCTGGCATGGGTCCTGTGGTTTCTTTGTTTGTCCCCTGCAGCTTTGCGGCTTTGCTCTCTTCATTCTCGTCCGTTGTTCTCTTCCACGTTTCGCAGATGGATTGGGTTTAAAATATTTTTAAAAAGAGTGGAACTCGTTTTTCGCAGTCCTGTCCTGAAGTGTTACGCTCTTGTAAAGTACAAAACCCATTGATATGTGGGCATGAATACGGTAAAAAGTATATAAAATACTAAATAAACACAGAAAGCAATCAGGCATATTACATATGTCACATAACACAGTTCCCATTTCTTGAATAGTACAGTTGTGGCCAAAAGTTTTGAGAATGACACAAATATTAATTTTCACAAGGTTTGCTGCTTCAGTTTTTATGATGGTGTCACATCCCCAGTCAGCGGCCGCTAGAGGCGGCTATTGTTGAAGTTTTGGTTTAAGAACTTTTATGCTGAAACTGGGGTTATTGTCACTTTATTAGGGTCAGGTGTCTTGTGTTGAGTTAAATGAGAGTGTCCTTTGTTTATCATGTATTTAAGTTCCACTGTTTCAGTTGGTAGTTGTCTGTCGTCCCTCACATATGCTTTGTTGTACACCCATCTTCTGTTTGTAGAGTATCGGCCCTCGTGCTGGGTTTTTGTTTCCTTTATAAATAAAGAGAACACTAGTATGGAAATCTGCGTTTGTGCCTTGTGCCTGGACGGAAAGCAACAAAGTGTGACAGATGGACGACAGAAAATGCAAGGCACAGCAGGCATTGCTACGGGTCCGTGGGAACCAATGGCCAACTGAGTGGGACTCGCTGGCCCTGGCCGTAGGAGGAACCGACCAGAATGAGTCGGTACACCCCACAGGAGCTGTTGGGGTATATTAGCTCGGAGGACGAAGGGGAGATTTACACCTGGAGTGGCCGACTTAAGGACAAACTGACGATTTTGTCTCCGGAGGTTTTTGCCGACCTCTTTGTCTCCAAATGGGCTAAGAAGCCACGGAGGTGGAGGGGCTCATGAAGTCTACGGATCTGCTCTTCCGATCAGCTGCTCCAGGCGTCCCAGCTGTCCTCCCAGGCTCAGACCCACATGCTCGAGCCCGACTTGTTCTGGGAAGTGAGTCTCGTGCCGGTCCAGCAGATCCCACCTGCACATAGTTCAGAACCGTAGACCCATGGTGGAGCTACGATGGCGGCTTCCACAGCGGCTGAGAGGGGAAGGAGGCTACGAGGCAGAGCCCTCCGTCCACCGCTGCCTCAGGGGAGTCCCAGCGGAGCCTCAAGAAGCTAGGGGGCGGTTGGATCGGCTCGTGAAGCTGATCGCGGGCCTGGCCCTGGTCCACACCAGCCACGCTCCCGAGCCCAGAAGCTCCACTCCCGAACCAAGCCGGCGCACTCCAGGGTCATGAAGCTCTGACTCCAGAGAGGGTACGTGCAGCTCCAGACCCAGCGCCAAGGCGACTCCGGCCTCCCACACCAAACCCACACAGCCTCTGCCTCCTGTTCTGGCTCCTAGATGTCTTCAGCCTCCCACGCCGGCCCCGCAGCAGCTTCTACCTCCAGTCCTGGCGCCAACACGACTCCAGCCTCCTACGTCAACTCCACAACAGCCTCCTCCTCCCGTCCCGGCTCCCAGGCAGCATGAGCCTCCCAAGCCAGCCCCAGCTCCAGTGAGTATTAGCGAGGTAGCAGCCCCAGTTCCAGGGAGTCTATGCTCTGCTGAAACTCCTGCCACAGGGAGGGTACATGCCACTGCAGCTTTAGCCTCACTAGGGAACTTAGTAGTGCCCCTAATTCCCTTAGGAGAGACCCTAGGTCCCTTATCAATGTGAGATGGCCCTTCAGTTGATCTGCTAGGCCCCCTAGACCAACCTATAGGCCTAGTAGAGCCTCTGAGCCCCGTGATAGCCCTGCTATGCTCCCGAGCAGAGCCACTAGGGCTCTTAGCCGGGCCCCAAATCCCCGTAGAAAGGCAACCTCAGCCACCAGTACCAGCCCCAAGACAATGTAAGCCTCCCACACCTGTCCCCAGACAGCGACAGCCGTCCGTCCCAGGAGCCCCGGTCTGCAGGCTTTTAGTGGCTCTAGTCAGCTTCTCAGTGGCCCCAGACAGCTGCTTTTTGGTCACTCCAGCCAATGGCACCTGCCCGTGAGGCCCTGGCTCCCGCCATTGCACCTGCTCCTGAGGCCCCGGCTCCCGCCGTGCCACCTGCTCCTGAGGCCCTGGCTCCCACCGTGGTACCTGATCCAGAGGCCCCACGATTCCTGGGGGGACTCCAGCCGCCTCGGGGTGGTGGCCTCCGCCTTCCCCGCCACCTTCCACGTCTTTTGGTGGTGGGTGCCTGTGGAGCCCCGGGACGTTTCCCCAAATTTTTTTGGGGGGGCGCCATAGAGGATCCACCTTGGAGGGGACCCCCAAGGAAGGATATGACGGAGGGGGGCCTGCCCTGGATGCAAGGTAAGGGCCCTCAAGTGGAGCCCCGTTTTGTTTCCTGCCTCTGCCTCTCCTCCTCCTTTGTTTGGCCTGGTGGCCCTTTTGGGCGCCCCGGAGTGGCACCTTTTGCGGGGGGGCTCTGTCACATCCTCAGTCAATGGCCACTAGAGGCTGCGCTTGTTGAAGTTTTGGTTTAAGGACTTTTATGTTGAAACTGGGGTTATTGTCACTTTATTAGGATCAGGTGTCTTGTGTTGAGTTAAATGAGTGCCCTTTTTTTAATCATGTATTTAAGTTCCACTGTATCAGTTGGTAGTTGTCTGTCGTCCCTCACATATGCTTTGTTGTGCACCCGTCTTCTGTTTGTAGAGTATCGGCCCTCGTGCTGGGTTTTTGTTTCTTTTATAAATAAAGAGAGCACTAGTATAGAAATCTGCATTTGTGCCTTGTGCCTGGACGGAAAGCAACAAAGTGTGACAGATGGCAATTTGCATAAACTACGTAATCCCCCAAAAAAACATTTGCACTGCATTTCAGCCCTGCCACATAAGGACTTGCTGACATCATTTCAGTCATCCTCTGAATAACACAGGCGAGAGTTGATAAGGACAAGGCTGGAGATCACTCTGTTATGCTGATTGAGGTAGAATAGCAGACTGGATGCTTGAAATCATTGTTCTTCCTCTGTTAATCAGAATCAGAAAATCTATTGATCCCAGAGGAAATTCCTTAAAAGAAATTGCCTAACCATGGTTACCTGCAAGGAAACATGTGCAAAAAGGGTCTTCAAAGGCAAGGATATTGTTGCTAGTAAGACTACATAAATCAACCATTTATCGGAAACTTCAAGAAGAGAGATTCAATTGTTGTGAAGAAGGCTTCCTGGCATCCAAGAAAGTTCAGCAAGCACCAGGACAGTCTCCAAAAGGTGATTCAGCTGCGGGATCAGGGCACCACCAGTGAAGAGCTTGCTCAGGAATGGTAGCAGGCAGGTGTGAGTGCATCTTTTCACAATGTAAGATTGTGCTTGTTTTACAAATGCAGTAATAGTAATTTTAGCTACCACTGTGTTACTCTGTCTGAAGCATGCTAGGTTTTAATGACAAAAAGTATTGTGGTAGACAACATTTACAAATACAGTAACCCCCCGCTTTTCGTGGAGCTTACGTTCCAAGAGCACCCACATATAGTGAAAAACAACGTTGTTGTGATGTGGTTAAAAAATGCCTAAAAATGCCTATTTTTTTTATAGTGTCAACCCTAAATATGCCCCCAAATATACCCCCAAAACATATGTCATTTAAAACTCATTACCCTTAAAGAAAATGCAAAGGTAAACCCGTATCTGTACTGTACAATTTACACTGAACTCCTGCTGTGCTAGAATGTAAATACAGATGTTGCCCCTGTATAGACTGCACTGTAATTCATGCACGTGAGTTTTCTTTGGTATAAGCAGGTAAATACAGTAATAATTTAATTTGCAGGAATAAAAATACAGGGCTTTAAGAAGAACAAAACAAAAAACAGGAGAAAACTCGACAAGCTCCACAGGGAAATTCTGGACTGTAGCGTCACAGGGCAGCACCCAATCAGCAGCAAGGAGAAATAAATAACGCTTTCGGATTGGCTACTGTCAAACCGCCCGCCTCTGAGTGCAGCGAGGGACGCGTCAAATGGCACCAGCCAATCAGCAGCAAGGAGAAACAAAATAACATTATCGGATTGGCTACTTTCAAAAATCCTGCATCTGAGAACAGCGAGGGACACGGCAAATGGCACCAGCCAATCAGCAGCAAAGAGAAATAAATAACATTCTCGGATTGGCTACTTTCAAACCTCCCGCCTCTGAGTACATCGGCATTTCACTATCCCAAGACGCGCTTTCTTTGTGTTCTCTGGTCAGTAACAAAACATTGTTATTTTTTGTATAGAAATGTAGCTGAATTTACGTTAATATTTGTTACAAAATCAGTAAATTTTATTTTTCTTAATAATTTAGCACTAAAATGCATGAAAAATGATATGTTGTCACAAAAAAAGGTGACGTCAGGGCCTCGTCTGCCACGCCCCGTCGTCCTAGTGCTGGAATGTGTTTGGGCAGGGTGCTTAGCAACCCAGCACAAGGACGAGGGGGCGTGGCAGATGATGCCAGGACGTCACAAAAGCCCAAAAAATGCAGTTTCTGCCTTAGTGTGCGGGTTTCAGCGAAAAATGATTAGTTCAGTGCTCAGAAAAAATCCGCTTTGGACTGATACTGCGACTGCGTAAAAGTGGGGGTTTACTGTATATAGAAATGCCGAGCTGGAAAAGTTCAAAATGTTATTAATCAACTGCAACAGTCTTGATAGTCATTTGTAGGATTGAAACAGTGATAAACAAGGATATAGTGCCTTCTTGTTGCTATTGTTATCTGGAGAACCTTAGCTAATGTAATAATTTAACTTGAACTGCAGTTTCATGAGAGTTTCAACAGTCACCAGCTGTAACCAACTGGCCTACATGTATATGTTTATTGTGTGAGGTTTTTATAACAAAACTTTGGATCTCCAAAAATGTAACTTTAGCGTGAGGTAAAAGAAAAAGATTTTATCTATACCAACAGCCATGCTGATGTGATTAGAGAACACACACTGACTTTCTGAGAAGGAGTCCCGGGTAAGGGTAAATTCTAAGATACAACCTCTAGTCAAGCGAAGCATAAACCTCACTGAATGTTTTATGTCAGCTGAGTGTCTTAACCAGCCAAATATGTTCTTGTACAAAAGGAAACAAGGAAATGAAGAAAAACCTTTTGGTCAAAGCTAGTGCAGGTCAATTTTTGACTATGTCACAATACACAGCAATTTAATGGGTAGCTGGTAGCCTAGTGGCAGCATTCATCCTGCGATCAGGAAGTCGTGGGTTCGATTCCCAAGACTACTAAGCACCTCTGAAGTACCCTTGAGCAAGGTACCGTCCACACACACTGCTCCCCGCTTGCTGTGTTCCTGGCTGCCCACTGCTTCACTTGGTGAATGGGTTAAATGCAGAGGAAGAATTTCAACAGAATGTTCACTTTCACTTAATGTGGTATAATTTTATAAAACTAATTTTATAAAACTTCTTGATAGTATAACTACTTGCAGGTTGATTGCAGGTGGTTGATAACTTAATTCTTAGAAAGATTTATGCAGTTTGGCTCCATTTTATTCCCACATCTTGTTCTTTCTGTGGGCTTCAACTGCGGGACATTTTGAGAATACAGAAGGCATAATGCTCCCTGCTGTCGGAAATGGATGAGTGGGCGCAAAAGCACAATTAGTCATATGTAGTGTCTGAAAGCCCAGTGCTGAGTGTGTCTACATGTGTGTCTCCTCTACAATTATCTGAATATGTCTCCCACTGATAAAGTCTTTTTTTTCCCCTTCCTAGGGATTGGTGAAAATTTTCAGGGTTACATTTAGAGGCCTACAGGGGGCACTGTGCATCCATGGTAGAGCCAGCTAACTTGCATGCAAAAAGAAACTTTGCACTCTTTGCTGCAAACTGTAAGGGGCTTTAAAGCCAACAGTGTTGTAGCCTTCATATTTCCTCCTTCTTATTCTATTCCATTTTTTAAACTCAAGATCATACTTATTTTTTGAATTGCTACTATAAAATTTGATGATGTTGCAATTGGTTTACATGTACTTCATTTTCCTCTTGTGAAAGGCTTTGAGATCTGCAAGCAGCAAGCTCTTTGAGCTGTTTGTTCTCAAGATAGCCTGAGTATTTGTAGGGAGATGAATTTGCAGAAGAAAACATTTCCGATTTGGAAACGGGAGTTTCCATAGACGAAAGGAAAGGACAAAAATGGAGAGTGGAGGGGAGTTTAGGAGCTAATCTAGGGCTGTCACTATTGAGTACATTTGTAATGGATTAGCATACTGATTATTTTGACTGAATAATTGTAAAAACAGTTAAAATGGTTCTAGTTAGCAAAAACCACTCACAGCCTTTGAAAGTATTCAAAAACTGAATGTTTTGTTAGAAAACAATAAACAAATAAGATTCTACAAAAACTGTATAAACACTGGATTGCACCGAATTCATTCTTTTTGTTCCTGGGCCAGAATTCTTGAAATCATTTCAATATCTGTACCTCTTGATACAGATATGCCATCTCTTCCCAGTGATTTTACTTCTACTGCAGAATTCTCCAGGTATAACACCAGAGTGTGATTAACAGGATTTCACATGCAGTAGTTTTATTGGTTGAAGAATGCTTTTGAAAAGAAGTGCAATGGAATGATAAAACAAAATGTCACAAAAAATACAGTAATACCAAGATACAGTAATGTGCTTTAAATCCTTGGCCACTGAGCATTAAACAGTGTTTAGACAAACAGATTATATAATCTACAAATTAGACAACAGAAAAATGCCAATCTATAATCACTTTTATTCATGAAAATTTCTGATAAATCAGAAAACTTTATTGATTGAATGAGGATGGCACAGAGTTTGAAAGGCAATCCCAAACTCTAAGAAGACTCTGAGAGTTCTAAGATCTAGTGTTTCTTGCTAATATACGAATACTATAATAGTTTAGATTTTGCCCAGTCATGTAAAACTATGTGCTACAAAGTTCACACTGGTGTTGAAGATCAAGCAAGTGCCATTTCTTTTAAGTGTGGTAAGGACTTACACAGTTTGCACAGTTCCTTCTTTTAATCTCCTTTCTTGAGTCTCTGTGTTCATCCAAACCTCCTTCTCTCTTTCATTTCAGTTCCCCATTTTTTGGCAGCTGATTACTGATTTGTATGATGTAAGCAATTGCTAAAACCTGGTCTAAACACTATTTCCACCAAGGGGCTAGAACAATGTATGCTTTACCAGAATGACTTACAAGGTGCTTGATTTTATGTCTATGGTGCCAACCTTTTTCATTTAGCCTTCCGGAGCATGCTGATAAAGGGCACCGACTGCTAGAAAGATGGAATACCAAAACCTTGTACTATTGCTGAAGAAAGTAATCTGACTTGGTAGAGGGTGATTCTTTTTTTAAATTCTTTGGAAAAGACTTCCCAGAAAACGAGGCATGCCAGTGCATGCAACGCTTCCTTGCATATTTGTGCCTATTCAGACCATGCTCGTCTTTGTTCAGTTGTAACAGTTTAGCTGTCAGGTCTGGGGACAGTGACTGTGGGTGGCTGCTAGAGGCCTCCAGGGGTTTGGTTTTTGTTAATTACTGAGCACACCGGGTTTGTGTTAAGTTTATTATTTGTTGCAGCTGCCGGTGTGCTCAGGAGACAAGTGTTTGTGTTTTGTGATTGGTTTGTGGGGTTTGGGGTGTTAGTATTTAGTGTGTATGTGACTGACCTGCGTGGTCGGTCAACCCTCATGATTCCTTTGATGACTCCTGTCTCCTTTTAGTTTATTGAAAGCTTCAGTTCTGAGTCTGGCTCTCATGTCTGTTTTGTTTTGAATAAGTAAAGAATGGATCTATCTGCATTGGAATTCTGCGAGTGCGCTAGGAGAAGGCCCGACATGATATTACCTTGGTGCTTGATATGTGCCTTTTCCATAGATGTTGAATTTTTTCCATAAAAGAACCATTGAAAGTCAGAGCATCTTTGCATGCTTGAGCAGCACATTAATGAAATTTAGAAATGTTATTTAAATTGAAAAGTAGAATAGAATGTGTGTGCTTCTTTGTAACTTCACGTGGGGGTTTAAAATATCATTGCATATGAGGTGGTTGCATAAGATATTTTTTGTCTCAGATCATATTTAGAACCTTTGCTTAATTCGTAGGATCGTAATAGCCTCAAGCTGCCAGAGTCAGCTTGATGCTAGATATTTACATGTGGAATTCTCTGAAGAAAGAGTTTCCATTTTAGCTGCTGCCAGACCGTCCCAAACCCCAGGTCAGCATATTTTTTTGGCAGTACTTGCCTACTATATATTTTTTAAAGCTATCACATAAATGCTTCAGGATCATATTGCATAATCAGGCCCAAGAAGGGCTGCATAAAAGCATGTTTCAGAGCACTTATTCTACACTACATGACAGTTGCATGAATCATTTAAACCAGATTTCCTTTGCAGAAGAAATTAATGGTATTGGTAGCTTCAGATAGTTTGCAAAATAGTGTACAACTGCCTAGATGTGTCTTGTAGCAATCATAAATGGTACATAGTCAGCTCACAATATATGAAGGGTAAACCTTGCCATAGCAGCTTGACATTCTCTTGAGATCTCTATGGTGATCTACACTGATAGGAGGCTCCACTTATCTCCTATGTTTTATTGTGGTTTATAATCGTGGTTTAGAGGAAGAAGGAATGAGAAAGAAGAAGGAGAACAGAGTTGTGCCTTGGATACACCAAGTATTGTTCATTTCATGTTTGGTGAAAATTGATTGCAGTTTATTGTTGTTTTATTTTTTTTACCTTCCTGTCACCAACCTTGTGTTAAAAGGGACCTATGCACAATTAACTAAAAACACAAAGGGTTATTGATAACACTCATGGAATTTATGACTGAATATTAATGGGCAAAAGGCCTGTGCAGATCATGAAAACTGTTGTTCACAAGTAATCGTTGGACACAAAACTGTGGTTATGGTTAAGTTGCCATTAAAACTATTATGTTTTTCTTACTGGTAAATGCTGATGCCCAGTAGCTCAGTAATACTCGCTTAACACAATAGTAACCATTTCTGCTTAATTCAGTTAATATAAACAAAGTCATTAAGTCACAACTACTGCTATTGCAAGAGTTGTTACAATTATTATAATGACACGTTTTTTTGTATTTTTATACAGTGCAACCCTTTTCTTCTTTTCAAGTTTGATTGCATCACCACATGCCAAAGGTCAGGTAAACTTTTAACCAGTAATGTCATGTTTAACCTCAATTTCCCAACATATGACCTATTGGGTGAAAATGTTCATATTATATATGTTTCACTAGGAAATACAGTATCAATGGAAAGTTATTATGAGTTACACTCACATAGAACCTTGCTGAAAGAAGCATAGGTTCCTTAGTATGTGTTCTACTAGAAAATCTGTTATGATGGCAGATAAATTATATTCCAAAATTGCTTATTGGGTTAGGATGGTGGCCTCATCATGAAGAGTTCCTCAGAATACCAAGAAAACCTGTGACCTTTAGTAAACTAGATTTATTTACTGTGTGTGTGTGTGTGTGTGTGTATATATATATA